>CABHPQ010174420.1:0-40424 GCA_902168405.1 Peromyscus aztecus
GTTTGGGTATGTGGTGTCTTCATTTTCGTTGATCTCTAGGAAGTCTTTAATTTCTTTCTTTATTTCTTCCTTAACCCATTGGTGATTCAGTTGAGCATTAGTCAGTTTCCATGAGATTGTAGGTTTTCTGTAGTTTTTGTTGTTGAAATCTAACTTTAAATCATGGTGGTCTGATAGAACACAGGAGGTTATTCCAATTGTTTTGTATCTGTTGAGATTTGCTTTGTGGCCACGTATGTGGTCGATTTTAGAGAAGGTTCCATGGGGTGGTGAGAAGAAGGTATATTCTTTTTTGTTAGGATGGAACGTTCTGTAGATATCAATTAAGTCCATTTGAGTCATGACATCAGTTAAGTCCTTTATTTCTCTGTTAAGTTTCGATTTGGGAGATCTGTGCAGTGGTGAAAGTGGGGTGTTGAAGTCTCCCACTCCCATTAATGTGTGGGGTTTTATATGTGGTTTAAGCTTTAGTAGTGTTTCTTTTACATATGTGGGTGCCCTTGTGTTTGGGGCATAAATGTTCAGAATTGAAACTTCCTCTTGGTGGATCTTTCCTGTGATGGATATGTAATGCCCTTCTTGATCTCTTTTGATTGATTTTAGTTTGAAGTCTATTTTGTTGGATATCAGGATGGCTACACCCGCTTGTTTCTTAAGACTGTTTGATTGGTAAGTCTTTTCCCAGCCTTTTATTCTTAGGTAGTGTCTGTCTTTGTATTTGAGGTGTGTTTCTTGTATGCAACAGAAAGATGGGTCCTGCTTTCGTATCCCTTCTATAAGCCTGTGTCTTTTTATAGGTGAATTAAGTCCATTGATATTAAGAGATATTAATGACCAGTGATTGTTCATTCCTGTTATTTTTTGGTGGTAGTGTGTCTGTACTTCTTATCTTTGGGGTTTACTGCTGTGGGGTTATCTATTGCCTGTGTTTTCGAGGGTGTATCTGACTTCCTTGGGCTGGAATTTTCCTTCTAGTGCTTTCTGTAGGGCTGGGTTTGTGGATAAGTATTGTTTAAATCTGGCTTTGTCTTGGAATGTCTTGTTCACTCCGTCTATGATGATTGAAAGTTTTGCTGGGTATATTAGTCTAGGCTGGCATCCATGGTCTCTTAGTGTCTGCATTACATCTGTCCATATTCTTCTGGCTTTCAAAGTCTCCATTGAGAAATCGGGTGTTATTCTGATGGGTTTGCCTTTATAAGTCACTTGGCCTTTTTCCTTTGCTGCTCTTAATATTCTTTCTTTATTCTGTATGTTTAGTTGTTTAATTATTATGTGGCAAGGGGACTTTTTTGGGGGGTCTAGTCTGTTTGGTGTTCTATAGGCTTCTTGTATCTTCATTGGCATTTCCTTCTTTAAGTTGGGAAAGTTTTCTTCTATGATCTTGTTGAATATATTTTCTGTGCCTTTAAGTTGGTATTCTTCTCCTTCTTCTATCCCTATTATTCGTAGGTTTGGTCTTTTCATGGTGTCCCAGATTTCTTGGACATTTTGGGTCATGACTTTGTTGGCTTTAGTGTTTTCTTTGACTGATGAATCTATTTCTTCTACCGTATCTTCAACGCCAGAGATCCTCTCTTCTATCTCTTGCATTCTGTTGGTTATACTTGCATCTGAAGTTCCTGATCGTTTACTTAGATTTTCTATTTCCAGCATTCCCTCTGTTTGTGTCTTCTTCATTTTTTCTATTTCCCTTTTCAGGTCTTGGACTGTTTCCTCCATTTGTTTCATTGCTTTTTCATGCTTTTCTTTCAGTGCTTTATTGCTTTCTTACAGGACTTTATTTTTTTCTTCTACTTTAATTGTCCTTTCCTCTAGGTTTTTACAGCGCTCTTGCAATTTTTTTTGTCTTTTCCTCTATATAAGCCTCTACCTTCTTCATGATGTTATTCATAAGGCTGTTTTCTTCTGCTTCTTCCAATTTTTGATGATCAGCTCTAGATGTTGGAGGAGGGCTAGGTTCTGGCGATGCTGTATTGCTCTTCATTGTGTTGTATGTACTTCTGCCTTGACGTCTGCCCATCTCTTGTGTCCGATCTTGGTCTTATCAGCGCACTTGGTACAGAAAGAGCAGACAGATTCGGGAAGTCTCTCTCTCTTGTCCAGATGGGACTCTCTTGTCCAAATGGGAAGTCCAAGGCAGGATGGGAGCTCTTGTCCAGATGGGAAGTCCGAGGCAGGATGGGAGCTATTGTCCTGTTGGGAAGTCCGAGGCAGGATGGAAACTCTTGTCCAGAAAAGAAGTCTCTTGTCCAGAAGGGAAGTCCAGGGCAGGATGGGAGCTCTTGTCCAGGAGGGAAGTCCGGGGCAGGATGGGAGCTTTGTCCAGAAGGGAAGTCTGGGGCAGGATGGGACCTGGGGGCCGGTCTCTTAAGTCTCAGGAAGTGGTGGGGTTCTCTGGTGATGATGGGCTTGGGTCAGGGCTTGGAGACTGCAGGGTCTGCAGGGGATCTTGGAGAAGGGCAGCCTTCTTGGTAGGGGTGGGGATAGAAGGGAGCCTGCCCACTGGCCAGAGCCTGGGGCCAAGGTGGGCAGGTCTTCCCAGGAGTGACTGGTGCCCAGGGCCAGGATCTAGGGGGAGGGCGGGCACTCACCTTTGTCCAGAAGGGAAGTCCGGGGGCCCCTTTGTTAACTTTAACTTCAAGACTTATATTTGATAGTGACACCCTGTCACTAGTGAAGTCTTTGTTGATTTAGATTTGTTCATGTTTTGATATTTTATTCTACCAAAATCTGTACTGAAATTCAACCCAATAAATCAGTATTGGGACTTGAGCCTTGATGAGATGTACTCAGCTCCTGGCAGTCCTGTCATCATGAGTGTGTCATTGTTGCGACAGAAATGTCCTCAGGCATGAGTTCTGTCTCATTCTTCCATCCTCTGCAGAATAGTTCTCTCTCTCTCTCTCTCTCTCTCTCTCTCTCTCTCTCTCTCTCTCTCTCTCGGCATTCATGTGCCATCTTGGAAATGGAGGCTGAGCCCTTCACACACACCAAAAAACTCAGCATCTTGGAATTTTTAAACCACTAATATATGTAAAATCAGTTCTAACATCATGCTATAATAGCACAAAAATAACTAGAGTAAAGATATATTACAGATATTTGGATTTTAAACATTCCCTTCAAGTAAAAAAGTACAGCCTTATTGAATAATTTGACAAATATCTGGCCTAAGAATTCCTAAGAAAATACAAAGCAACTCCATGGGTCAAGTTATGCATCAACATCCTAAATATTGAGGCCTCCAGTAGCAAGTCTGTCTGGGTTGCATTCATTTGAATTGTTGGCAAAGGGGGGTCACATGGAAATTCTCAAGTAGCCCAAGCTGTTGCTAAGGCAAAAGATGCCTCATTACTGAGGACAACACCCACAGAACTAATTGAACATGGAGAAGTAAAACTGAGGCCTATATGGAGCCTTCATATTTAGACTCTAGTCTCTTTGTTTCAAGGAGGTACTCTGCAGGCTATTAAAAGAACAAAAAAAAAATACAAACCTAGCAATAAAACTTTGACCTACAATCTGTCCTGACTTGGAGATATGCTAGGGCAAGGATGGCAAAGGTAGAACTTGTGAGAGTAGTTCAACCAATATCTGATTTGACTTAAGGCCCACTTAACTATCAGGAATCCAGACCCAATACTGCTTGGGTAACCAAGAACAAGAGACTAGATACCTTGGAAACCGGACAAAACACTACTTGTCAAAAAAAAATTTCAGTAAGAAAGACTGCTAATGATATTCTGCTATGCTCATAGATCAGTGCCTAATTCAGTCATCGTCAGAGAAACTTTCTCCAGCAGCAAATGGCAACAGATGCAGAGGACCACAACAAGACATGTGCAGAGAAAGTCTAAATTGGAAGTCTCCATCAACCCTCCTCCCCCCCACTTTAGAACTCAGGGAACTCCATGGAAAATGAGGCAGAACCAGAGGGGATAGAGGACACCAGAAATACAATACCCTCTGAATCAACCAAGCAAGGTGCATATAAACTCACAGAGACTGATGCAGCAAACACAGAGCCTGCATGGGTCTGCATCAGGTCCTCTGCATGTATATCATAGCTTATATTTTTTATGGATTTTTTTAGCTTAGTTTTTAGCTTAGTATTTTTATGGAACTCCTGAGTGTGAGGACGAGTGGGTCCCTGACTCTTGTGCCTGCTCTTGAGACTCTTCCTCCTGTTGGGTTGCTGTTTCCAACTTCAACATGATAACGTTTGCTTCATCTTACTATATTTTATTTCATCATGTTTGGTCGTTACCTCTTAGAAGCCTGTTCTTTTCTGAGGAGAGACAGAAAGGGAGTGGATCTTGACAGGAGGGCAGGTGGGGAGGAACTGGGAAAAGTGGAGGGAGGGGAAACCATAACCAGGATATACTGTATGAGAAAAAAAATCTGTTTTCAATAAAAGAAAAAAGAAAGAAAGAAAAGAATAATAAAAAAGAATTCCAGTGCTGAACCACTTGTGCAAACCTTTTAATAAGACTGTTTTAATTATGATGAAGTGGTTATTCAACCAATAACCTGCTTTCAGGGACAAAGCTTTAATAACATCAAAATCCTATCTATCAAGACAGTCCCTTGGACAATTTTTATTTTCATAATAAAACTTTATTGGAACCAGCTTAGATTGGGGTAGGATAATTTAGGTTCATAGTTTTATATTTTGTTCATTACAATTTCTGTATTAATTTTGACTTTTAAAAGTTGTAATGAATCTTATATTTATGTATCACTGTTATGAATCTTTTTAAAATTATGCACCTATAGAGAATACCTGACTTTTCCCCATGTTCTAACCCAGTTTTAAAAGATTTTTTTATATGTATTAATGTTTTTGCCTCCATGTATTTCTGTGCACCATATGGGTGCATTGTCTATAGAGGCCAGAAGAAGGTATTGAGCCCCTGGAACTGAAGTTACAGATACTATTTTATTACCATGTAGGAATTGGGACCTGCCACCGGGTCCTCTGAACAAGAAGCAATTACTCTTAACTTCTAAACTATGTCTCTAGCACCCCACTTTTGATTTAGCCTTTTTATTCATGTTTTGTTCTTTCAAATGTAGTTTTGGTTAACATATTTAAACCTTGTTTACATAATTCCTGTAGACTTGACATCAATATTCATGTATACACAATAATCTGGCAAAACATGTTAATGGGTAATCACAGATATTATGACCTGTTCCATATTGTATGACAGTTTTATATTGCTTCAACAATTTCTTTGTTACAGTTCTTGAGTGAGAGATTCCCAATGTGCTAAAATCATAGTTTCTCCCTTGAAAAGTTTAGCTGTTAATTAGCATGCACTGTAACTTCCTTTCTATGTTGTGATAAGATATGTTAGAAAATCCCAGATACATGTTTTTTTTGATACTTGTATTTTCTGGTTTCGACCTTTGCTAGGGTAAGGTTCTTGCTATTTAACTTCTTTGCACTTTATGTTTAATATTCACTGGTGTTTAAAAATACTTAATGAATTTTGAGTCCACAAATAAGGAAAGAATTTTTGATTTTCATTTGAAAGGTCTTATACTTTGTTACTTACATATAAATCATATATTTAATAAATGCTTTTGTCTTATATGGCTAATGTTCATTCTGTGCCAATAAATGATTAGCGATATAAAGTGCCAGGTGCATCTATGGAGTAACTGAATTTTTTTCTTGGGCGATTTTTATGGTAAAGTTACCATGATCATTGTATGGCTAAAAAGAAAATATATATGAGTAAATGTTGGTATGGCAGCCTTGGTAAAGGGGCAACAGGTCACTGACCACCTTGAAGAAGAAAAGAAGATCCCATGCTCACATGCCTGGTGGATTCCATTATTTCCTCTGGCTGATTTCTTACAAAGTGTGACTCCTCCTCTAGAGAACAACCTCCTGGAGAAATTGCGGTTCTTATGTGATGTGAATCAAGTACATTAATATTATCATTTCTTGTTTGGTTAGCTGTAACTGACAATTTGTTACAAACTAGAATAATCTGGGAAGAGACTTTCAACTGAGGAATTGCCAGATCATATTGGTCTGTGGTCATGTCTTTTGGGGAGTATCTTGTTAATTAATGTCCCACTGTGGGTTGCACCTTTCCCTAGGCAGGTGGGTCTGAACTACATAAGAAAGCTTGCAAAGCATGAGTTTCTTGCCAGTTAACAATGAACATCCTCTATAGTTTTTTGCAGTTCTTGCTTTGCTGTGAAATGATTTGACTTCTTAGGTGGTGGATAATGCTGTGAGAGATAGCAAGCAAGCCTGCCTCCAGGTTCCTGTGGAGTTTCTGCCTTGACTTTCCTGACTAATGAGCTGTGTCCTAGAATTATCAGCCTAATAAATCCTTTCCTCCAGCCGAATGGCTTCCTTTGTTGAATATATTTTATTAGAGCTACAGAAAGCAAACTAGAGCATTTCTTTTTCCTGAATGCAGACAAATCTCAGATCGATAGGTGGATGAGAACAATTATATGAGAATAGGCAATGTGAATTTAATTCTGGTGTTGACTGAAAAAGGGACGTGTAGGTACCATACTGCAGAGATGGACTCTGTATATCTCAGGAAGATCACACTTTTGAAAAACAAACCATGAATTTTCCCAATGTTTCCCAGAATGACACAGAGATAATTACAACAGGGGTTTATTATAGTGGTTGGATATCAAGAAGTAAAATTCATAAACCAGAACTTCTAATGGCAATAAAAAGAGGTTAAAATATTATTCTAAAATCCTGTGCTCTGAATATTGAATCTCTATCTACCTGGACCCCTTTCTTAATGCTCAGTTTGCCTTCACTTCTATTAACAGTCCACTTGAAATACCAGAGATGCTCCATGTAGCTGTATCTTAGAGTATAACTTTAGCTTTTTCTAACCATTAAAACAAAGGTTCCTGCTTCAATGTCAAGCAGCATTGTACATGCCCTGGGACTTAAGGCACCCATAGACACTCTTCTGAAGACATGTCCCAATTTAAAGATTTCTCAAGTTTTGATAGGAACACTTGGAAATCTAAGCCATGGCCATCTTAATTGCAGTAATGTACTCCATATTTCTTTGATATTTTACTAAACTTTGACAAAATAAGAGAATTGTCTGTGTTCAGTTGTAATCTAACATTTTCCACAGACTTCCAGTTTTAGGAAAAAGGCATTTTTACTGATGGTTGATAAGAATGACTATTTTAAAATTTCTATTTGGAAAAAAAATTATTGCATATAGAATATTTTTGCCATATTTACAATTAATTTACCTACTATATACAAAATAGTATCTCAGCCTGACATGTACATAGGTAAGACTTGAAAGCTTCTAAATTTAACGTGAATAGTGGTATCTGACTGACTCAGTGATTCATAAAGAGGTTGGCTAAATAATAGGATAAGAGCAAGCTACAAAGGCAAATGTCCAGTGTTTCTACTGAGTCCAGAGACAGAACAGAAAAAAAATTATTTTTGTTTAAGATACTTAAAAAGATTGGCATTTAAATATAAGACAAATGGTTAAGGTCAAGATGGCTATCTGGGGTCTATTCTATGCTATATCCTTCTATCAAGAACTATCAGAATTGAGGATTTACTAAAGAAAGGATAAAGATATGACATATAATTTGAATAATAACCCTCCACTTGAATTCTCATACCCCTTATTAGAATTCAGAGCTATAAAATCTGTTACAATATAGAACAGCTGGGTTATAATTTATTTTTGAAAGGAGATATGCATGCTTTTCCAAATTTATAGTTGATGTGTTTATTTACCAAGTAAATGTCTTTATTATCCCACATTTAATTCATAGATAATAATTTTTAGATGAAATAATAAATATTACCTGCTTTGGGTATCAAAAGCTGCATAAAAAACCACCTGAAATAAAGCTGCATATGGATGCTGCAAAGATTTATTTTGCTCACAGTTTTCTATTTGGGGCACTATTCAAGAGAAGACATTCTTTGGCATATATGACAGCTGGTGTGTTTGAATTGCGGCTGGTAAGTTATTGTCTAGTGGAATGACTCATCTGACGGCAAACTCACTCATTCAGCAGTGGTTACTGATAACAGTTGACTGATGCATCAAGAGGAGCTTCTTCATTTGGCCTCCTAACATGACTCTAACAAGTTCTAGCCGTGGGAATCTCAGGAGGAAAAGATAGGGTTGGAGAGCTGACCTGGGGACCAATGTTCTTGCTGCCAAGCTTAACGACCTTAGTTAAATCTCCTGAAAATTTTGTACAGGATCAAATTGATAAACTGTATATATTATATAAGTTTAATGTGAAAATAGTTTGATTCACATACATGCAAGGGTTGAAATCCAAATGGTGATGGTATTTTCTGCCAGTTTAAATCAACTCTTTAAAAGTTAACACAAGGTTACTTAAAAGATGTTTCTTAAGTGGAGAGGAGCTTAGTCCTACCTCAACTTGATAGGCCATGCTTTGTTGGTACCCATAGGAGGCCTGCCCCATTCTGAACACAGATAGAGGAGGGGTGGATTATGGAGGAGAGGTCAAGAGGAGGGGAGGGGAAGGGATGGGAGAAGTGAGGAGAGGAAGCTATGGTCAGGATGTAAAATAAATAAAAACTTAATTAATAAAAATAAATTTCAAAAAAAGAATCTTCCACTAACAAGAGACAAAAACTTTTAAATCTTAATTCGTCAGCCATGTACATATTACTTAGGACAGCGGAATTGTCTATATTTTACAACTCATTATTTTAAGAGGAATACTCAGAGCCTCTTTTCTAAGCAATCTATTTTCAATGACCTTTCTGTTATATATCAAAATGCCTGACAGTAATTGAAAAGAGAAGAGGTTGATTTTGGGACATCATTAGAGAATTTTCAGTTTGTCTTCATAGGGCATCCTTACTTTGGTTCTTGTTGTAGGACAACATAGTATATGATGTTGGTAGCGTATGACAGAGTTTTCACCTCCCAGGAGCTAGGAAGCAAAAAGAGGGAGCAGTGGCTAGGGTTCCAGTATCCTCACAAAGGAAATCTCTCTTAGGCTCCATCTCATATAGCATCCTTCATTTCTTACTACTATCACAAGCTGGAGACTTGATGGGTGTGGAAACATACAGTCTTTAAGAAACATCCCATACACAAACCATAGCCATCCAAAATTATCACTTAATGACAGTCAAATATAAAAATTTAGAAGTGATATGGCAACATGCAATGTAACCTTTCACTAAACTATCAAGAACATAAGAAGATAGGAAAAAAATACCAACATCTAAAGCCGTATACATTCTCAAACAAGGTGGCTTCCTAACCACCAGTGTTAAGAAGACAGAGTGGTTATCTATGTGAGTGATCTTTTTACAAATATCTAGCTGGAAGCCATTTTCTGTCTTACTGACTTTCAAATGCATTCATGTTTTATGACCAGGAAGAGAATTGGGATTTTTGAAAAGAGTAGAAACTCAATAAGTGGAAAATACTGTTTTCTTTTGCTTTCATCTATCATCTATTAATCCTATACTTCCAAGAATATTTCTGAAGAAAGGCCATCAGGCTGGAGTAAACAACACAGCCACATCATCCATTCTGTTGGCATTTGTCCTGTACTTGGGAGAACGAACAGATAAACAGAAACATCCGTCGTCATAAAAGCAGACAACTCATTGTAATTCAGGAGACTATCATGAACACACAAATGAAACAAAAATCTTAGAGGGCATTCTCAAATTCAAACTTTCCAACCTGCCACTCATGCACAGGTGCTGGACGATGGATGAGCAATTGTCACATCTGGAGCAGTGCTTTGGAGACAGGGAGAACACCTTTCAGGAAGGTAGTTCTTATGAGTATAGTACCATAAATGTTTGGCCAAACACAGTAACAAGGAGAACACTTTAAAAGATAGTAAGCTGATATTCAAACACCTAGTGTTTAATTCAGATTACCTCAAAAATATCCTCGTGAGTTTATATCTGAGTAGGAAGAGGAGGAGTAGTTAGAGCAACCGAGAAGATGACACCATCCATCTTTTATCCCTTTGCACAACTTTGAAGAATAATGTTTACCATCTGTGGTAAGCTCAATCCATAAATCTAGCCGCACCAGTCCAACGTTTAGCAAAACTGAATGTTCATGTCAGCCTCCCTCAAGAAGTCACCCACACATCTAAGTCAGCCACCATCACCTCTGCTGCATTCCCAGTCATGCTGGCTAAAGTCCTGGACTTTGGAGAACAGATGCAAACCATAACTAACAGAACCAGAGACGGCGATAAATCAGAACTGTTTTAAGTCACTAAATGGAGTAGGTTTGTTAGGCATCTGTAACAGTAGGAGGAGCATACCGATGGGAGGTCATTAGCTGTAGCTGAGTGGGCAGTGGGCAAATTTAACAGTGGGTGCAAACTTTCCTTTGAATCCTACCTTTCAGTTAGGTGAGCTCGTCCTGAGAGAAAGGGAAGTAAGAACAAAAATAGCTTCCCTTGTTTCCAAAGATAGATTCTGAATTTAAAAACTAAGCATGGGTTTGGGAGTGGGAAGAGCATTTATATAAATGAGGAGAGAGGAAACAAGTGCATCCTAGAAGTTCTGGAGTTTTCTAATGTTAACCATTCTTAAGAGATGTTAATCGAGAGGCCAATCACTGCCAGGCAGAAGACAGCTGTCAGAGACCAAGAGCCAGATGCCACTATGACGAGTAAACATGTGGTGGAGAAATGAGAGAGAAAAAGAAGCAAAGAGGTTCATGTGCTGTGGAGAGACAGAACTGGAGATTCCACAGCAGTGATGACCAGGCTGATGTCCACACCTGTGTTGCTGACAAGGGCCATATCTGGACCCATGCCCTACTGCAGCCAGGATTTGTGTTGATATCCATGGCCAGTGTTACCATCGAAGGCCATGTGGATGCCCATTGTCTGGACTGCTGCCTAAAGTCATGTTGATGTCCCAGACCTGTGATGAGCTGGTCCCAACCCTCGCTGACACTGAGAGAGAACTAGCCCTTCCACTCACCATCCCTGGGAGCATGGGTATGGGAGAGCTGGCCCTGGAGGCCTGGACACAGGGAAGGTAGCTCGCAATACCACTATTGTGAACAGATATGTGATGGATAGCTGGGCAAGATGGAGGAGTAAAGTTGGTTTTAATATTATTATTATTATTATTATTATTATTATTATTATATTCTTTCCTTTTGGGAGGAGGCCACAAGGGTGGAGGGCAGACGTGCAATGATTGGGAAATGAGTGGGATTGGGGTGTATGATGTGAAATTCCCAAAGAATCAATAAAAAATGATGTCAAATTTAAAGAAAGATGTTGGCTATCTTAAAAAATGAAAATCACAGCATTGGCATTTATTCCCTAGTTCAGAGAGTGAGTATCACACTAGCCACATGTTTTATCATATGAGTAGGAAGTTTATGATGAGGACGGAGAGAATTCTATGAAGAACCACAGCTGGTAAGATGCAGAGAATAAGGTACCGTGAGGTATGTAGCCCCACTTGGTATATATACAATATTGCTCCTACACCAAAGGCTCAGGGAACATCACAGAAGAGAACCAAGACATCTTCTGTGAGGGAAAATACACTCATGGAATCTCAGCAATATGGTTACATAAACAAGATCTACATAAGGACACCAGTCAGCATACCATTGTGGATGGGAAAAATTCCACAGTTCCCTACCCCTCAATGAAGAGCTACATGCAATCAGTGGGTGCTGAGAGAGAATCAGTATCCTCCAGGGTCAAGACAAATGATATACTATCCAATCCCAAGTGGTTGGCTCTAACTACATGTACATATGTGCAGTGTTTAAAGAAGAGTCAGTAGGCTATACACTTACACACACACACACACACACACACACACACACACATACACATACACACACACACACACACCAATGATAAATATACATATGTAATAATAGTAGATGTTGGTTGCATTTGAGACAGAGTTGGGGAAAATGTGAGGATTTGGAGGGAGAGAGAGAGAAGTGTAAGTGATATGAATAAAGTAATGATATATAAAATTCTCAAAAAAATTAAAACTGGGGAAAAAAATCTTAAAAAGCAAAGCATTTGGGCAGATGTATGCCTAGGGAAGTACTTAAGAAGTTTCACACAGAGGTGTGTGTTTATACCTTGCCATGAGTTTTTCACCACCAAATGTGGACTTTGGTTATTTTTTGAGAAATAAAGTTCTTCCTACTTACACAACACAGATACATCCTTACAGAAGAAATGTATCATGGCAGTGAGGTTTTATTGGCTTTTTAAGGACAAACAGACTTTTTAACAGAGATTTTGCAGACCAGAACACAACAAGGTAAGGAAAAAAGTCACGCTTTGCTTTGCATGGAGTTATCCAACCCATGATCTCTAGTCCTTTCACAGACTGGTTTCTCAGCTACGTTGAAGTCATTCTCATGAACTACTGCTACAATAGCTTTAACAGTCCTGTGAAAATTAAGCCAGGTGCTCTTCTGTGACCAGTTAAAGCTCATATGTAATCATTGTTACTTCATTGTAAACCATATCTTCTCAAACCAAACATAATAATGAATAAGAAAAGTCAAAGTTAAATGTTGACAACTGAAAGAGTTTCTCTTGAAATTTGTTAGATTTTTTAAAACTTTCAAGTTACATGATGAGTATCACTTTTAAAAAATACAAACATGTTTTGAAAATACAGTATAAAGAAATTGTTGATCTATGATTTTAATGTTATTTGATCTGCAAAATCTAAGATGATATATGCCATCATGTTGTAGATAAGGAACTGGTGCTCACTGGTGATAAGACAATTACTCAAAGTCTCAAGGATGAGTAAAAGTGACAAAGTCAGGTTTCAAATTTAGGCATCCCGACAAGAAAATTAGTGGTGTTAATCAACTATCATGTAATACCTCAGTGTGCCAAAGAATTAAAAATGCTATAAACTGATTAAGTACAAAGGTATCATATAAATGTATGAACGTGCATGTGATCTATCTAATATCTATCTATATACCATCTATCTATCTATCTATCTATCTATCTATCTATCTATCTATCTCAATGTATTTATTTTTATTACTATTCTTTTGGAGCAAAGCAAAACATAACAGACACCAGCAGGGTGTTAATGTTTGATTTATATGGGCTCTATAATATTATTCTTAAAAATAAAATAATTTCTTAGCCTAACACGATTCTTTGCTGGTAGTTATTTGAAATGCTTATGGCTGGGAATTTGGAAATTACATAGTGGGATAATCACAAAATACCAATTCAATGTTTCATTTCATTATATACATGTTTCATGTAAGGACTTTAAGCAGCATAGGAAAACTACAAGATTCTTAATATTCCCAAGGCAGTCTTTTGTAAAGTACATACTCCACCTTTATATATACTTATACCTCTATTTAAAAGATTATTCTGACATTTCTTCAGATCAGAAAAGCATAGGATGAAGTCAGACACTACTACAATAACAGTATAATTAGATAACAGTATAATTAGATAACAGTATAATTAGAGAGTTTACGGGATTCCAGAAGTGAACATCACATTCAGAAAATTAAGCACGTAAGCCACCAGAGCAGCTCCCTTCTCCTCATGCAATGCTAACAAATCTCTGCACAAAATTAAATAATCTAAATAGGGGGTTAATATTAAAAAAAAATAGTTCCAGGAAAGTTTTTTCTCTAGAATTGAGAGGGAACTTAATAATCTGATGGAATTAAAAATAAGATAGAGAGGTAACTGTGTTTAGGGAAAAAAGAGGAAGAGGTATGTAAAAGCCATCTCCGAGACAAGTAGCTCTGAAAGCAGCACGTTAGAGGCAGGAAAATGCCTGGGTCTCTGCATCCAGAACTTGGGGGAAAGATGAGCATTTATTCCTAACCTGATGACATTGAGAAACTCAGCACCTGCTTGGCATGACTTGAGAACCATTGCTGTATTTTCCGAAGCACAGAAAGGGAGAACCATGATGGGGAGAGAGGGCAAAAGGGAGGCAAAGTTGATAAAAACAAGCACATCACTGGAGTGGAGTAACAAAAGCCTTAATTAAATCTAATTGTCTGAAGAAAGTTTCTATTTGTTTGCACTAATTTCTAATCAATTTCAGGAATTCAAATGATGTTTCATTTGGAAGTATAAGCAAGGAGATTGTTTTTTTCTATTTAAAGAAACTTTGTCCCTTTACATAGACGCTACTGCAAATCAATGGCTATTTCAGAACAAACCTACAAGCTGTTATCTTAGGTGCTAACACATACAGAGAGAGAGAGAGAGAGAGAGAGAGAGAGAGAGAGAGAGAGAGAGAGAGAGAGAGAGAGGAGAGGGGAGGCTTTGATTGTATGGTTTATAAACTGTTCTAGACAATTTTCTGAGATTCATTTAAATACCCATATTTTATAGTGAATTTTAAAACTATATTTTTAATTGAAATAGCATTCTTTCTTCCCTTCCCTTTCCCCTTCCAGCACCTCCAGGGTACCTATCATCCAACTCCTCCTATGTCCACCCATTTTCAAGTTGATAGCCTCTTTTTCTTTGACTTCAGATACATATATGTGTACATATGCATGTATGCATATGTCTGAAGAAATGTATATTTAAAATCTGCTGTGCCATTTTTTGTTGTTTGTGTATATATGATTTCATGGCTGACTATCATGATAAAGGAACTCATCTTGGGAGAGGTTTAATTCCCTTTCTTCCTACAGTCATTAGTTGTCTGAAGTTCTTTATTCACATGTGCTACTCTATGAAGTTTTCCCCTTCCACATTACCATGGTCACTAATAAATCACGATTATTTATGTCTCCATTATGTAGTTATTTCTAGGAAAGACTATTTCACAGCAGGCTTCCTGGTGTTCTGGTTTTTATGACACTGAGTTACCACAGAAACCAGGTAATTGTACTGCCATCCTTCAAAGAAGACACTCTTTTCAACAAACAGTATATTAAGTACTTTTATTTTTGGTCAAAAAAAAAACCCAACAAATTTTGAGCTAGCTTTGTGTTTGGGACTACAATCCCCATTGCTACTCTTTGTAACAGATTTTTGAGACATGATCTCATGGAGCACAAATTTACTTCCAACTCATTGTGAAGCAGTCTGACTTTCAGTTCCAGATCCATCTTGCCCCCTGTTTCCCAAGTTCTGGGATTACAAGCATGCGCCACTCTTCCTGGTGTTGACGTTTGTAACTGATTGAAAAAAGTATACTTTAAAAAAGAAAACCAGAAAGTATTATTACATGATTTTTTAGAAAAACGTCAAGCACATGCTTTAAAACCCGTTTTTTTTTTGTTTTTTGTTTTGTTTTGTTTTGTTTTTTTTGCCAGTGTCTTAAAATGAAGTAATGGTTTTGTTTGAGTCAGTTCCACATTCCACTGTTGTTCTTATGGGATTAGATACTTGCCAAGGATAGCAATGAGTAGGAGGGAGTGATGTTCTCCTCATCCCAACTCTTGTCAGTAGCCAATGTAAACTTGTTTTTACTTTTATTGGTATATATTCACCATTTGTAGTGTTGCGTTTCATACAAACAATATCCTTCAAGTATACGCTGTACTCTGGCCATGCTCATCCCCTCCCATAGTCTCCCTCTGCCATCTCCCTTTACCTCTCCCAGTCCTCTGCTCCCTTTGACTTCTCACTATTCTGCTTTCATGTGTGTTTTTATGTATAAAAAATTCTAGGATACGAAAATGACAGAAATCATACACTATTATCTTCCTGCATCTGTCTTATTTCATTTAACATGATGACATACAGCTGTATACAATGTCCAGCAAATACGCCATTTGTCCTTGTGGCTTAATAAAACTCCATTATGCACTCTTTACAGTATAGGAATAAAGGATCACCTGATGCTATTTTAGCCATTGAGATGTTTACATGTCAACGATGATACAAGAATTTCAGATGTGTATTCCTCAATTTCAAAGTATTTTAAAACCTTTCAAGAAACATCCAACATCCTAAAAACATAGATAAGAATAGTACACAATCATCTGTAAGCTAAACTCACCGTCTTTATCTAAGAAACAATAAATACCCTAAGTACAGGGGGAATTGTCATGTTCTCAAATGCTGAGTTGACTTGGGAGATAGGTCATATTCTGCGCAGTTGATGAACAAATACATAATGGTGGGGGAAAACAAAAGCAAAGATACACGACTGGAAACAGGTGAGTTGTATTTATGGCATTACGGATAGGATATCTGCTGTAAGAATTGTGTGTTGGTGTTGGTAAACTACACATTTCTAGAATTAAAGATGGTATTGATGACGGAGAGTTTAGCTCTTCAAGTTTCAGATAATGAATAAATATCTAATTCCCTTAGTAGTGTCTTAATCATATAGGAGAGTCACCTAGCTATAAAGAAGGTGGTTTAATTCTGTTTATCCGCCCGTCTGTTTCTGACTCTGTCTCTCTGTCTCTCTGTCTCTCGCTCCCTCCTTCCATTCCTCCCTCTAACTCCCTCTCTTCAAATTCTCTTAATATTGCAGGTTAAGGGGCCATCTACCATGACTGAGGTTCAAACTGTGAAAGTAGGCTAAATAAAATGAATTAAGTCACTAAAACACAGCTGTCACCCTAAGAGGTCTGAAGACATGGACTATTTCTTTCTGGCTTTCCCTGAATGACCTGTTGTGTGCTCCAGGTCCTTTCAGAATGAAGGGAAAATTGAAGGAGGTGAGTAAAAGCCCACCCTGGGTTACAGACTCTGCAGGGCTTCCCCTCTGCAAATCACATTACCAACCTCAGACCTATGGTGATTTTCCACAGCTCTCGGCAACATTCCGTCCAACTCCTTACACAGAAAGCTGATAGATTTAAGGATGTCAGATTCTCCTCCTTTAACGGGGAGTGCAGACAGATTGATTGTCAACTGGCTCTGATCACCTGTAGTGAAGCAGAATCCCTTACACTGCCAACCTGTAATTCTGGTGATTGCTCAAAAGCTTGGTTACAAAGACAGGGAATAATTATGTGAAGCTGTTGAACAAAATTTTCCTTGAAGCATTATCCTCCTTATAAATGTGTCACTGTAATTCTAAACACAGTGAAGCTACCAGTATTAGTTGCTGAAGCTCTTTGTATGAAGAACAAACATTAGTAATCATTTACATCAGCAGCGACTGTACAGCATGTTCTGGCTCTTCAAATCATTTAATGGCTTTAACTTCATTATAAATAAGCTCATCCAGGGCCTTAAAAATTGCTACCAGGAAGATCATTAGAGGAGCTTCAGAAGTGAAATCATTAAAGTGTTGGCTAGGTATATCAGTTTGAAATTTTCATAATACAACCACCCACACAGTGAATCAGTCATTACCTCATCTGTGACCAGACATGGATGCTATCTTATAAACTACCATTGCTGTAACAGAAATTCTTTATAAAACATTGGCTTTCCCAATCTTCATAGAGTGTATACTTGTGAAAAAAGTTAATCTTATTGAAATCACTTCATGTTCTAATTAAAATACAAATGTAATGAAAGATGACAGACCCTTACATCACATTTTTAGATATTTCTGAAACCTGGGTGTCTGAGCAGTTGCTTTATAAAAGGCTATAGTTTGGATCCTTAGGCTTATGTGTTGCAGGCTTGGTTCTCAGTCTAAGGCATTATGGAGAGGTGGTTGAAAGTTAAAGGTAGAGTGTAGTTAGGCCACTTGGGAACATCCTTAAAATGTATTTGAACCACAACCTTTTCTGCTCTCTTTCTTTCTGGAAGCCATGAGGTGAGCAGCTTGCCCCCCCCTACGCACACCCTGCCATGATGTGTTCATTCAGGCCCACTCAAGCATGACTGAGACCTCAAGTATCAAAAAAATACCCCTCTTCTCCCTGTAAGTATACTATGTCAGGGTTTTGTTTTACTAACACTGAAAAAATTGCAGAGCAAATTTTCTTCTTAGTATAAAATTTTTTAAAATGATGGAGATATAAAGAGAATTTTTTATTTCATCTTAATTAGGATTCCTATTAGATGTGTACCATTTGCATATAGGCTCAAGTGTATTTTATAGAAACAGGACAGCTGGCATATAAAGTGGGAATTGTAGAGTTGTAAATTAAAGAAAAATGTATGAAGAATACCTCTTTCCAAATAACTAACATGCATTTATATTGAGTTTAAACATCAATCAAATGTATTGTAATTCACTTCTGAAACTAAACACCAAAATTAGCATGAACATTGCAGATTAATCAGTCAAGTTGCCCATGCTTCCATGAAAGCCATATATAATGTATTTCCTACAGAATCTTATTTCCTAACCCCTTCAGATGTAATAATATACTAAAATGACTAGAACACAGCAAAAAGCTACTTACAAATGTAGGTTGGCTATGAAGTCTGGAGGCTCACACAAATGAATCTATGTATGAGGTAGGCTCTAAGGAGGCCTGTACAGCTTCCATCCCCGTCTCTGTAGGAGCAGGTGATCACTTCCATGAACATTAATTTTTCATCAGTACAAATTTGTTCTTTGTTATCTAGTGGCATATAGAAACAGTTACAGGCTATGGTCAAGGGAATTCTGTCCATGGGATCCAATCATGGCATGTACCAGCTGCCAAAAATTTTTATTAAACTTTACTATTTGATTGAGGAAAATCAAATAAAATAGAGAAAAAGCATTTTGAAGAAGCCAACTTGCTGAAAAGCAAGCATCAAAATCTCCCTAAATATTATGTTGGGATTCTGGTAGTTTTCTATGTGTAGAAGTATTCATTTTCTTAAGGGACCTTGGCAACAGAGTAACTATATTCTATTTTCTTGGGGTTGTTTATTTACTGATAACTGTTTACTGATAACTTTTACAATATGGCTCTGGTATACTGATTTTTAAAACTTTGAAACTGCTTGTCAAAATAGGAAATTTGATTTTTTTCTAAGAGACATTATGTTATTACTCATTTAAATAAATGAAATTATTAAGCATTATTTTTTAAATTTAAAGTATAACCTTAAACAGAATTACCATATCTTATTCCTCAAGTTTCCAATGATTCTTCAGAACCAGTTATGTATATTGTTTATTTACCTCAGAATATGTCTAAAATGTTATATAATAAGCTCACTCTTATTTTTTACATCAATGGATAGCAACTTATCTGACATTAGATATTTTCAATAACTGGAATACCTCCAAGCTTACAATCTGTTCTTCCTTTAAAAAGAAAGCAAAAGCAAGGGACAAAACAAAGATTTAGTTCATGTCATTTGATAACAAAATATAGCTTTTATTGAATCTTGAGCTTAATTGAATTGTTGGCATTACTGAACTCCGATTAAATGTATTTGGATCAATGTTAATTGGCTTAGCTAGGAAGTTCATATCATTGAGTCACTCATAGCTCTATGAATTACATCCTTTGATGTTTCTTTTTGGGGAGAGTAATAAATTTTTTCTTGGATCATTGAATTATATGAAATTTGTTATTGCTGAAAGGACAGGTGAATTGAACTCAAACAATTTATACACTGGAAACCATATAGCCAATT
The DNA here is from genome assembly GCA_902168405.1 of Peromyscus aztecus. Taxonomy (NCBI): domain Eukaryota; kingdom Metazoa; phylum Chordata; class Mammalia; order Rodentia; family Cricetidae; genus Peromyscus; species Peromyscus aztecus. The sequence continues at coordinate 19,522 of CABHPQ010174420.1, forward strand.
ACTTACATATGATAAATGACCATGTAGACAAAAAAAAATGTAGATTCATTAGCGGTGTTTATTCTTTTTATTATTGTTTGAATTTTGTTTTATTTAGTTTCTGGCAGAACTTCTAATGAGAACTCTTGAATATCTGTCTTTTATCTTCTCTGAACAAGAGAAAATTCTGGAATCCATGTCAATCATTGCTTAAGAGGAATTTCAGCCAACCTTTTCTTGCAAGATTTCACAGAGAAAAGTTATGAATTCATTGACTATGTTCTTTCAAATTAGTGAGCCAAAGAAGTGTTTCATGAACATCTATGGACTGAATAAAATATGTAGCTACTTCAACCTTGATTTACCCCATTCATGATGCTATTCTAGTGTCTTTACATATTTAATATCTAATATATACCAATTCATGTGTTCTGGCTAGTTTTATGTCAGAGTGACACAGCCAGAGTCATTTGGAAAGATGGAATGCTAATTAAAATATTGCTCCCACAAAATTGGTCTTCAGGAAATCCTATGGTGTATCTTGATTGATGCTGGATGTAGGAGGGTCCAGTTCACTGTGGTCAGGATGACCATCCAGGTCACTTGGTAGGTAGTCCTGGATGGTATAAGAAATGGGGCTGAGCAAACCATGAAGAACAATCCATTAAGCAGTTTCCTCCACGCCTTTCATGCCATTTTTCATCCTGCCTTTAGTTTCTTACCCTGATTTTCTGTGTTGACTTCCATCCATGATGGACAGTGAAGTTATATCAGCATGAAACAAAACCTTTCCTCCCCAAGTTTTCTTCTGGTCATAATGTTTAGCATAGCATCAAAACCCTTAACTAAGACAAATATTTAATATCACAAACACATATACATACACACACAACTCTCTCTCCATATATATATATATTTATATACTACTGATATTATATATGCATATATAGAGAATATATATTAGAGTAATTATTATAAAATATCATTCAATTCATCCTCTATCTTGTCCTCAAAAATAACTGCTAATCTCATTTTGAAGATCAAATGAAATTCTCCCTCTGTCTTAACCACTAAGAGATTGATGATAATACTGGTTCATCAGGGCTAATTTTATTACAAAAACATAGGCAGGATACTTTGTATTCTTGAAGAGACAGTCAGCAAAAGTAAAAAATAAGCATAGAATATATTTCAATATCACAAAATTTATGTTGGACAAAATTTTATGCTATCTAAAGTATTTCCTTATACAAAATAGTTATGAGGTACCAAATGCTCCGTTCTTGCTAAGGCTGTTGTAAGTTGTTTCATCTTTGATGAATGAGTTGTAAAAATAATTTTCAATTTGAGGATTGCTTTATTTTCACAACTTTAACACAAGACATGTAGAATTAAAGAAAAACCCCTCAAGCCATCTGGAACAGAAGGTAAATGCATGCCCTCTGGCCCCTGGACTCACCTATACTCTTGGAAGCAAAGGCAATTGCTTGTCCTGCATGGCATGTGGCTCACCATCTGTCACAAAATAATGCCACACAAAAGTTCTACCTAAAGAAAAAGAAAACTTTATAACAGCAACAAATTGTTTTTTAAAGGCCTAGTTTCTGATTTCTGATGAGATCACTTTTTGTGGGTTTGCATTTTATTTCATAAAGCATGCACTATCTCCTTCTGATCCCCAGCCTTGAAGATGATGGGAGGGATCTCTGAGCTTCTTGAACACATAAGGGAAGAATGACATTCTCTCTGGTTTTAAGCTGCTGGATTAATTTGTTCATCATAACACATTGCCTTAATATCTAACTCAGGTGTCTCAAACAAGCAAAGAAATTGTCAGTCAGAGACCTCTGGCTAGAGGGAAACACACAGCTACCAGACTTATGTCACTCTCACTAGAGAAGTGTTCAGAAGTCATTTTCTATGGAGAGATTAACTTGGCAATGACAACACAGACCATAGAAGCTGAAGAAAATGTCGTTTGTTTTCAGTTGCATCTACTTCCCTGTAGACGAATTTCTAAATGGTCTTATTAAATAAACACAGAACCAAATGCAAGAGTGAGAGCTTTAGAGAGATCAGGGAAATAGGGAGAGCCACCAGCCAACCTTACCTCACCAACTCTGCATGCAGCTTCTAAATGCAAGCTACTTCCTGTCTACTCATACCATTATGTGCCTTGCTTTTCTGCCCTCTCATTGGCTCTTTGCCTAACTCCCTCACTTCCTTGTCTGTACAGACCTCCAGGTCTCTATGGTTGGTACTGGGATTAAAGGCATGTGTCACCATGCTTGGCTGTTCTGTAGTATGGCCTTGAACACACACACACAGAGACCCTGCCTGATAAATGATCAGATTAAAGGTGTGTGCTGCCTGACTTTGTTTACTTAAAATGGCTGGCCTTTTCCCCTGATTTCCAGAGAAGCTTTATTTATCAAAGCACAAATAAAATATCACCATATTTCCTTGCCTAAGGCAATTACTTACTGTAGTTGTGACTGGTTCAAAGTGTTTGGGGAGCCTCAAGCATCAAGACCAAGAGGAAACATTTTGTTTATATTATCTGTATTACTCAGCATTTTATTAAAATAGTTTCCTTGCAACTCAGTTACTTATATTTTTTTCTATATAGGACTAAGTGCAATATTAAGTGTGTGTAAAATAGAATAGTAAATAAATATTTGTGGGATAAATGTTTCAAGTGACTTTACCACAAAGATCACAATGAAAATTAAAAACATGATCCATATCTACTTCACCTATAACTTTCATATGCTGTTAGGGTCTGTCATTATTGCTCTTAATATTACATATAATCTGCAGAAGAAAAGTAAATGCATTTTTATTTTCTAATTATCTAAATGCAAAAAAAAACAACAACAATTAAAAAATCATTTATAGAAATAATGTGATTAAATTTGGCTTAAGATAAACCACCATGCTATCTACTCAATAGCAAATTTATTAACTTGTCTCTGATTTAAGTGTGTTTTAGAGAGCAACTCCAGTGAAAGAAATTCTGAAAAGGTTTGAATTTGACAATCACTGTGAAATTCCATTTCCTTACTTTTTATGTTCCTGATTTACTTTGGTATATTGCTCTTGGGAAGAAGTAATATAAGGGATAGAATAGTTTCTTTCTAAAGCATAGGATGTGGCAGAGTGCAAGCTATTTGGGTACTATTCTGTTGTACAGTGGGAAAGGTAGGAATTTCTTAGGTGGAACTTAGTCCTAAACAGTGAAAACCTATATGCTGTGGAATGTCATTCTGTATGCTGTGATTATATGTTGTTCTGATTCATTGATAAATAAAATGCTGATTGGCCAGTAGCCAGGCAGGAGGTATAGGTAGAATAAGCAGACAAGGAGAATTCTGGGAAGAGGAAGGCTGAGTCAGGAGTCACCAGTCAGACACAGAGGAGGCAAGATGACAAGGCAAAACTGAGAAAAGGTACCAAGCCACATGATTAAACATAAATAAGAATTATGGGTTAATTTAAGTGTAAGAACTAGTCAGTAATAAGCCTGAGCTAATGGCCAAGCAGTTATAATTAATATAAGCCTCTGTGTGTTTACTTGGGGAACACGAATGGGAGACATTTGTCCTGACTGCTGGCCAGCCAGGACACAGGAAATCTTCCAACTACACCTGTGGAAAAAATAAAGTTACTAAACCAATATTTTTCTGTTTTCACTTGTGTGTATGTGTGTGTGTGTGTGTGTGTGTGTGTGTGTGTGTGTGTGTTCTGAGTCTATTTAATATTGCTGACATGTACAGAGATTTAAGGCTAAACACTTGTGATGAGATAACTTATCAGGGGACTTGTTCCTGAAGAAAATTCACTATATTTTCCTCATCAGCCACTGACTACCTGTGGTTTTTCATTTAATGGTGGGGCCTTGTGAAATTTCTCCCAAGCCAGCTGGCATGTTGGCTGGTGTTATCATTATTCAGGCATTGCTGAAATTTCGTGGGTGCAGATTACCTGTCATGTCTAGAAGACATCATCTTTTAGCAGGCATCATGTTTTTCTGCCTTTTACAGTTTTCTGCCCCTTTGCTTCTTCCATGAACCATTAGTGTAAGGGTTGTGTTGTAGATGTACCAATTGGGGCTATGAATTTCACAGTTATTTATTCTCTGAAGACTGACCAGTTGTGATCTCAGGAGTGAACTCTAGTTGCTTCAAAAATAAGGTTCTGTGAGATAAGGATAAGTGTTTAGAATGTAGTAAGATGCTACATCAATTTAGGAAAATGGTAGTCATAGGATGTCCCCTAAGGTCTATAACCTCAAGTCATGGATAGTTAGGTTAACAGCACCAGGAACAAATTCTGCAGTATAAAGTGGGCCTCAAGTCCAATTAAACAATATTGATTGTGCTCATGATATAAGTGCCATACTTGTAAATGGAAGTTTTCCTGTGTCCTGTAGCCACTCTCAAATAATCACTCAGAGGCTTGATGTAAGTTATAAATGCTCAGCCAATAGCTCAGATTTGTTATTATCTAACTCTTGCATTTAATTTGACCTATATTTCTATTTATGCTCTGCCATGTGGCAGTACCTTCTTTAGTATGGCATGTTCATCTCCTGCTCCCTCTGCATCTGGCTGGTGACTTCCCGACTCTGCCCTTCTTCCTATTACCCTTAGTTTGGTTGTCCTGTCTATAAATATTTATTCCTGCCTGGCTACTGGCCAATCAATGTTTTATTACACCAATTCGAGTGACAAATCTTTACAGTGGACCAGAGGATTATTCCACAGCAACTACAGCAACATTGAGATATCTAGCTGAGCTGATTCACAAGCTTAATAACTGAGTAGTACACTAATTACTTTTCTCCTTGGAAGATGTATATATTGCACCTTCAAATACTAGGAGAGGTAGCCCCTGGGAAGAAGGATTTCAGAATCATATTTTTTGTTATTAAAACTTTATTGCAAAGAATTTTTATGTAAAAAAACTCAATAAGATTAGTAAAACCTAAGTGTACACATCTCAATACATGAATGTCTATATAGTTAGAAGGATCTTTCTGAAGCTATTGCATTTCACTATAACCATCAATTACATTTTTTGCACTTACCTCCTTGACCTGCAAAATGAAAAGTTCATATCAGAACTATAACCAGAAAAAAGATAGTTTTATATGATTTTTGTGTCTGTTGTCTGCATTCTCTTCTTCATCATCATGCAATATTTATTCTTTCTTGCTCCCTATTCTACATATTATACTGTACCCACCTGTACTGATGTGTACACACACATATAAGCATAAATTGTAGGCTAGGATTTCCATATGAGGAAGAACATGTGACTTTTTCTTTCTGAGATTGTGTGACCTCAATTGATATCAAATATTATACATCTATCTATTTTCCTGTAAATTTAGTGATTTTATTTTCCTTTAGAGCTTAATAACATTTTATTTTATGTATGTTCCAGACTTTCATTACCAATTCATTTGCTGATTGATTTCTAGGCTCTTTTCATTTTCTTGCTATAGAGAATAAGGCATCAATAAACAAGAAGGTGAACAGATCTTTCTCTACTAGATATTGAGTTTTCTGGGTACATTCCCAGGAGTGAAGTAGCTTATTCACATGGTAGTTCTATTTTAAATTTTGGTGGAACCTCCAAACTGAGTTCCATAATTGATGTAGTGATTTGCAATCTACCAGCAGTGAACAAAGATTCCTCTTTCTTCACATCTGTGAATCGTCCTTAAATGTTAAGCTGCATGAAGCAAATCTTCCTAGTTATATATTAGAGCTCAAACACTATGCTTAGGAATAGTAAGGGTCAAACTGGAGCCCATTATTCTAAAAATTAAAAACCAGAATAAATGAGATGAATCTTTCACAGAAATCCTTAATTTGGGGAAATCTTGGAAGTCTTGTGAAGTCCCCCCTGTAAAAGAAAGAATATTTTACATCTCATATTATAGGGAAGATACTGAAAATTTGCTTTCAGAAAAAAAAAGTTTAATTTAAGGCTACCATAAGAATTGCTGATATTGTTTTTGAGCATCACAACATCAGTACAGCATATGGTAATGAAACTAACTAGCTATATTCAGGATGATGTTTGCTAAGTATTCCAAAGCCCTTTCTTTAATGTGCTTTATTTAAGAGCTTAAATAACCATTGAGTCACTATTTATATATGCAAGCCATAAAAGAAAGTTTTTGAAAATCTCCCATAGTGCATATTTTAGACGTTTATCTCATAACTTATTTAAATATTCATTTATTTAAATGCAGTCTGATATTTTATTTTCTTTGCATATATACAGTATCAGGTCTAATATTGTTACAGTTGCTTTTAAGGAAATTATTTTTTAAACAACTGCTTCATTAAAACATAACTTATATGTCCATAATTTACTGATGTCCAGGATACAATTAGATATTTTAATTAAAGATTTTATTTTGTGTGTGTGTATGTGTGTGTGTGCGTGTGTGTGTGTGTGTGTGTGTGTGTGTGTGTGTGTGTGTGTATACAAAGGTGTGGATGGCTATGGAAGCCAGAAGAAAAAGTTGGAGTCTGTGGAGCTGGAGTTACAGGTGACTGTGAGACATGCAACTTGGGTGCTGGGAACCTCTACAAGAGCATCAAATTCTCTGAAGCATCACTCTAACTCTAAGCTAGCTGGTATGTTTTTATAAGTTTAAATATATTTTTGAGATTATTCACCAATGTTGATGGTACAGTTAGCTGGATTTTAATGTTTTATAATAAAACATCACTATAGTGAACATATGCATCAACCTGTGGGTCCCAACTTCCATAGGGGCCAAATATCAGATATCCTGTATATCAGATACTTACATTATGATTCACAACAGTACCAAAATTACAGTTATGGAGCAGCAACAAAATAATCTTATGATTGTCACCGCAATGGGAGGAACCATAGTAGAGGGTCACAATGTTAGGAAGGTTGAGAACCACGGGAACAAAACCCTATAACCGTCATCGGTTAGCCCCCATATTCCTCTGACCTGAGGAGTCCATCCGTCTTCGTACTGTCTTGATAGTCTCACCTCTCCCGGTATTCTGCAATTGGACAGGTATGCCTGACTTTTATTAGTGTCATCTTTCAGGGTTGTCTTAGTTAGGGTTCCTTCCCTATGATAAAACACTGACCCAAAGCAACTTGAGGAGGAACATTTTTTGTTTGTTTGTGTGTTTGTTTGTTTTTCTCTTATAGCTTTCAGCTCATACTTCATCACAGGGATGTCAGGGCAGGAACTCCAAGTTGGAGCTGTAATCAGAAACTGATGAAGAGGCTATGGAGGACTGCTGCTTGTTGCTAGAGTTTTCCTGCCTGGCCCACGGTCAGGATAAATCTCTTTCACCTGCCAGTCCCACAGCCGCTCAGACCCAACCAAGTAAACACAGAGACTTATATTGCTTACAAACTGTATGGCCGTGGCAGGCTTCTTGCTAACTGTTCTTATATCTTATATTAATCCGTTTCTATAAATCTATACCTTGCCACATGGCTCGTGGCTTACCGGCATCTTTACATGCTGCTTGTCCTGGCGGTGGCTGGCAGAGACTCCCTCTGCCTTCCTGTTCTTTTAATTCTCTCTGTTAGTCTGCCTATACTTCCTGCCTGGCCACTGGTCAATCAGTGTTTTATTAGCAACACATTTGCCATACAGAACATCCCACAGCAGCTGCTTACTGACTTGATCCCCATAGTTTGGTCATCTTGCTTTCTTATACCATCCAGGATCACCTGGGTGGAGGTAGCTCCACCCACAGCGAGTTGGGATCTCTCACAATTGTCAGTAATCAGGAAAATATCCTATAGACTTGCCAAGAGACAATCTGTATGGAGGTATTTTCTCAACTTAGTTTCCTCTCCTGAACTAAGTCTAGCTTGTGTCAAATCAGCAAAATGCCGCTAAGGACTATTATTACTTTGTCGTTATCATCATTTTATTCTTGTTATGGAATTATCAGTACTTTATTTATTTTTAACTTATGAATACTATTCTGTTTTATATGTCCCTCTTGTTTTGCTTATTAGTTTGTGAACCCTGAGGATGTTTCTGCCTTGTAGTAAATATGAGTGATCCTGCTGTTTCATAAACAGTTCATCCTCCTCTCCTTCCATTGAATAACTCAACCCAAGTAATCTAAACTGAAGTCATTCCTCTGTAGCCATAAGGTTTCTCTGGTCTTGCCAGGCCCCACAGTCCCGTGTTCCTCTGCCCCCCCTCCCCGCTTCTCAGCTGCTTATAAAATAATCATTCAGAGGCTTAATATTAATTACCAATGTTTATGGTCCAATTGCATGGCCTATGGCAGGCTTCTTGATAGCTAGCTATTGTAACTTAACCCATTTCTATTAATCTATAAATTGCTATGTGGCCATGGTGTTACCAGTCTGCTGGCATCTTGCTTCTCCTTGGGCGGTGGCTAGCGTCTTTCTCTTGTCTCCTTTCATCTCTCTGTTTATCTGCCACTTACAAAATACTCATTCAGCAAGGCGGTGATGGCTCACACCTTTAATCCCAGCACTCAGGAGGCAGAGCCAGGTGGATCTCTGTGAGTTTGAGGCCAGCCTGCTCTACAGAGGGAGATCCAGGACGGGCACCAAAACTACACAGAAATCCTGTCTTGAAAAAAAAAAATCATTCAGAGGCTTAATATTATTTACAAAGTGTATGGCCCTATAGCAGATCTTGCTAGTTAGTTCTTATAACTTAAATTAACCCATTTCTACTAATCTATGTTTTGCCACGTGTTCTATAGCTTTACCCGTCTCCTGGCATGTTGCTCCTTGGGTAGCAGGTTGGCTTCTTTCCAGACTCTGTCTCTTTCCTTGGATTTCCCACCTGCCTTTAAGCTGCCTTGCTGTAGGCCAAAGTAGCTTATTTATTAACCAATGGGAACAACATAGATTCACAGTGTGCAGAAAGACATCCCCGAGCATTCCCTTGTGGACAAACACTTTTACTTCTGTTGTTTAGGGCTTCCTAAAATCTTCATTTGATTGACTAATTAGAGTGCTATGTAAATTATAATGCTATTTGGCAATAAATATTTAGTGCAACTTGGAGGCATTGAAGTATATACTTAAATAACTCATTTGGGGAAACTTAGATATTTTTGTGGACAAAATAGTTCCCAAACAATAATTTGATAAAATGACAGCCAACTACATCATATACCGACTGAATTTGTGACACGTCTTAACTAAGATGGGAAGACAAGTGGTATCAATAAGCCCCGCAAAATACAGGCAAATGCCACCTTCACTAAAGCAAGAAGGAAAAAAATACTCTGCTCGTGGAATCCAAAAAATAACTTGGTAGTTAGAATGACAATTACGCTGAAAATCTGCTGTTCTAAGGGCCTCAGGAAGGCTCTTGGTCCTAAGCAGGGGAAAATAGGGGTTGTACAGGATCTCTAAAAATACTTAAAAGAGTAAGAGAATGGCAATAAAGCATTAAATTGCTACTAAGAGTTCGAGACTCTTATAAATACATTTCAGTCTGTACTGAAACATTATCTTATATTCATTATCTCCGAGTCTGTCATTTCTTTTCTTGCCTATGAGTATCAGTGCCTACAAAATTAACCATCCTCAAGGACTCTAGATAAATAAAGAATAGTGATAGGTCCAGTATGCAATGTGTGGGACGAATAGATCCCGTTAAACAAAGCAAAAATTGCTGTATAGAAATGCTTATCATCTGCTTTTTTAATTACAATTATCAAACCCCAAAAAGTTCCACTGAAGTTTTACTGCCTCTGAACAACTTTGAATTGAATCAATGAACAGTCAATAAGGTCTTCCAGAATTCTGTGTGAGAATTTAAAATAGAATCATTTCAATAAGGGGAGGTGTGGTACGCTGCCTGAGTCTGAAAGGCATGCCTAATTGAGCGATTAAGCCAACTTGCCTTGGCTATTCTGAGAGCAATGACTGTTTCCAAAGAGAAAATAAAGATTTTGTAATTCCATTCTCTCTGTGTGGAAAGTTGTGGTACATTAACCCTTTCAAGGACTAGCTTTATTCTTGTCTTGGTAGGAAATTAAAGCCTAGTTAAAATGCATCTGTAGGGAATATAGTCACTCTTGGAGGCTGATTGCTTGTTTTAAATTCCTCTTTATTCAGTGTGCTGTGCTTCTTTTCCTCTGAGTTTTGCTTTGAAAGTTTCTCACAATCACTTTTAAGGAATAGCTTAGCAAATGGGCACTCTACTGTTTGCTGAGATTCACCAATTAGCATTTTATCACAATTACGTTTATTCTCTGGACACAGATAATATAAACACATCATAGGCACAGAGACAGATGTTTGGACAGATAAGTAGATGATGGAAGAGCGACAGGTGATATTGATAGGAATAGGTTAAGGTATGTTTTATGGAACTAATTAATATTTAAATAGCAAGTGTCATTAGACATTACTGTTAAAAAATTCAATATAGAGTTTCTAACACTAAGGATATTTTCCACAAAACCTTAAGTTATCTTATTTGACAAATTTCTTGTGAAAATACTATAATTATTTAATTATGATATTAATTATAATATTAATTAATTAAGCAAATTAATCCCTATTTTAATTTTTATAATTTCCTAAAATGTATCATTTATAGTGGTTTTCCATTGACCCATGATACAACTTACTTTGTGTGTGGAATTAAGTTGTTAAGTTTGTTATATATGTTATGTTAGCTAATTTATGTTTCTACCCTCTTATTTTACTTTTAGTATTTGCAAACATTTTTATAGGGAATTTCTACATTTTGTTTATTTTTAGAGAGTTTCTAAATTTAATACATTTTATTATTTTCTTCTTGATTATTTTTGAATATTATATAGTTGATACTTCCTATCTCAACTCACAGCATATAAATTATCTTATAAATATATTTTTTACATCCCAAAATGTTAGTATTGGGAAGCACACACACACACACACACATATATTCTAGATATTGTCAAATAGCCTTAAAATAGCTCACTTAGTACTGTGCTTTTTCTTATGATTACTATCGTATCATCTATGTAATACTGTGAAAATACATTTTGATTATTTTCAAGAAATAACATGAGATTTGGAGCTTTTGGAGAACATTAGTGCATTAATCCATTCGGATTGTAAACAATTGTGCATCTTTTTTTTTTTTTTTTTTGGTTTTCTGAGACTGGGTTTCTCTGTGTAGCCTTGGTGCCTGTCCTGGAACTCACTCTGTAGCACAGGCTGGCCTTGAACTCACAGAGATCTGCCTGCCTCTGCGTCCCGAATGCTGGGCTTAAAGGTGTGTGCCACCACCGCCTGGCTCACAATTGTGCATCATTTAAGCTCAGTTATTCAATGTTGTCTAAAATTTTATCATTTTGTATAAAAGAGATGTCAAGAACCTTAATACATTTAGAGAATCCTATAAAGATGTTTTCATAATGATATCAATTACACTACCATCAAGCATTAAGTCATTAAGTTAAAATCAATATTTTTAGGATATTTCGTTAGAAAACACCCGAATGGAAACACATGAACTGTGAACCAATGGCTGAGGGACCCCCAACTGGATCAGGTCCTCTGAATGGGTGAGACAGTTGATTGGCTTGATCTGTCTGGGAGGCATCCAGGCAGTTGGACCGGGTCCTGTGCTCAGTGCATGAATTGGCTGTTTGAAACCTGGGCCTTAGCAGAGACGCTTGGCTCAGCCTGGGAGGAGGGGACTAGACCTGCCTGGACTGAGTCCACCAGGTTGATCTCAGTCCTCGGGGGAGTCTTTGCCCTGGAGAAGATGGAAATGGGGGGTGGGGGGGGGCGCGGGGGGGCGGGGGGGAGAACGGGGGAATCTATGGCTGATATGTAAAGCTGAATTATATTGTAAAATAAAATAAAATAAATTCAAAAAAAAGAAAAGCAATACAAAAAAAAAAGAAAGAAAACATCCATTTGGAATGCAGCCACAAATGACTTTCAAACAGCAGAAATTCAATATTATTTTCCTCTTCATATTTATGCCAAATACTGGTGTCACTTTTCTTAATATTTAAAGTTATGTCTTTAGCTGACTTAATTTGTTTTCTTTTTTTCTCTCTTTTCTTCTTTTTTTTTTTTTTTTGTTTTTGTGTGTGTGTGTGTGTGTGTGTGTGTGTTGAGGTAAAGTCATACAATGTATTCTTGTCTGCAAAGTCACACAATGTATTCCTATCTGGCTTGGAATTTGTTGTTTAACCAGACTTGCCTAAAAGGTGCAATGATTCTCCTGCCTCTGCCTCCTGAGTATGAGATTAAAGGTGTATGTCATTATGCTTGGATTGATTTAATTACTTTTTGGAGATGAGTCTGGAGGATCACACCTGTAATTCAAGCACTTGGGAGGCTGATGTTCAATGATTTCCTGGAGTTAAAACCATCCTGGACTACAAAGTGATTAGAGGGTCATCATTGGTTACAGAATGAGAGAACTAGTCTCAGACAGACATGAACAAACAGAACATCAAGACAACAGCAAAAATATTACTTTTAATTTGTAAGACATGAATATCTTTCAAATTTGAGAACTACATAATCATCTCATAGATTGCTGCTCTTTGCTGAGTTCTCTACTCCCTGGAGTTTTAGTCACTACGAATAGCTTTTGCTACAGTATGTCTTCATCTGACAGTTGCCATCTTGAATGTTTAACACTGAACAACTTGTAATAAACATACTGTCCTTCTTAGCATTTCTAATAAGACATTCCTAGCAAGACACTTCTGTACTTATTGCTTAGTTTGTTTGGCAGTTTGATTTTTGTTTTGTCAAGATAATCATATACCTTACATAGGTGTTGGGGGCATATATTACTTGAAAATGTCTTCTAATTTTAGATATTCAAAGATGATTTTAATACTGACAAATTACATGACTGCTTGGTCAGTTAATTATGCTTTAAAAATCTAAATTGTTATTCCTAGGCAGCACAGCACCATTTTTGTATTTTCATGTCCGTTTTGATTTGCAATTCCTTTAACATTCTTATAAATATGGAGTGATACATTATTTTTCAACAGTAAAGTTTGTTCTTTATAAACATCTTTATTCAACAAAAATAAAATTAGTTTTCATATTGCTTAAATTTAGATAAAATATTTATACACAATAACAAATGGGTCAATTTTGTTCATTTGATCATTATTAATTATATTAATATTAAGATATCATTTGATTTTTTTAAATGTTCAATTTCAAACAGCACTGCTCCTTTGACAATCTATAATTAATTTATTATTATCTTCGAGGCTTTCCCCAAACTAGATTTCAAATAAGAGTGAAGATTTTCTTTTGTTCGTCTATTTTTCCTTAGTTTATAAGCCTACAAAAGCTCTTTTATTTAGAAACTTTTTTATTAACAAAAAGATCTAGTTACCCTTTCTTAGTTGATGTCTTTCTTTCTTTCCTCACTAAACTCATTCCCCCTTTTTTGTACTTTGTAGTGTTTATGAAATACATATGGACCTTACATGTAGTATGAACAATAACTCTGTTCATATTTGATGGTACTTAGATCATATATGTGGAAATATAAAATTATAAAGTATATAGTCATTGATTTCTTTTGAAGAATTAGTTGAAACTGTCATTTACATATGAATGGAGACAACTTCCAAAATGGGGCAATTGTTTATAATATTAAAAAATGAAATACATTACTTGAAATAAAAGAAATGTCTGAGTCTGAGGGAATGTACATAAAAGAAAAGTCTATGTAAACAAAATCAGTGCATGGTGAAAATGTTTTAAAAGGGGGATATTAAAATTTCTTCCTACCTTTTTCCACTTATTGAGATAATTTTCTAGTTAAGCAGTAATTGTCAATGAAACAGAACCACAGATCACTGCAGATGGGCCTCTGGAAATGGGAATTATCATAATTGTGTTAAATAGCATGGGACTATCGATCATAATAGTGGATGGGATCATTCCCAGAGCATGGGATCCTGGACCATGTAAATTGAATAAAGTAAGCTGAACCCTAGTTTGTACTTGTGCCTCTCTGGTTCTTCATTGTGGATGTCAAGCAACCAGCTGCTAAGTACTTGGTGCTTTAATTTCCAAAGCAAGATTGACTGTAACCTTGAACTGTGAGATGAAATAAACTCTTTCTTCCTTATGTTGCTTCTGTCAGAGTATTTTATCACAAAGGCAGAGAAGCTAAGACAGATGGGATGGGCAACAGTAAAACAGATGAGAACAGCATACATTTTCATAAGTTTTTTTCCCCCAGATTTTTTAGGAGATATAGAGTGCAGTATATAGATTTCTTATTTATCAAAACCTTAGTGTATTTTTGAACATGGGAAATAGACTGCAAATGAAGCAGAAAAGAAAGAGATCATTCATTTCATTAAGTTGAGAGTTTTTTCTCAGCTGCCTTGCAAATGAATGCTGCAGACCCACAAGATAATGGAGAGTTATCTATCAGTCTTCCTTGAGTAAGATTATTTCTCCTTCTCTCAGCATTCCTTAGTTACCTGTAGTTCTCTGTGTAGAGTTGAGACTTCATGGTATGCTGTATCATGTCCAATATTGCTCTTGTTCACTTCATGTTTATAGACAGTTACAACTTTATGGGTGTACTTTGTGACATTACTGGGAGACACAGTCTCACAAGAAACTCCCTGATCCTCTGGCTCTTACAGTCTTTCTGCTCTCTCTTCTCTTATGTTCACTGAGCCTTAGATGGGGTAGCTGTTTTGAAGATATATCCATTGGGACTGGGTTCCACAACTCTGTATTTATATTGTTTGTTATGGGTAACCCTGAACCATACATGCAAATAACATTATATAGACTGAGCATGTCACATTTAGGCATCTGTATGTATATCCATATATTCATATAACAACAACTAATGGAAAAAGAGGCCATGAATTTGAAACACAGCAAGGAGGAATTTATGGAAGTGTTAGGAAGGAGGAAAGGGAAGGGGGGGAATGATGTAATTGTATTATAATCTCTAAAATAAAAGAAGTAATAATAAAACAATAATCTCTGTTGGGGAAGACGGAGAAGGTTCCCATGTTCTCACACAGACAGATGGAAGGATCATGGTGCTGTTTTACTGGAATGGAATTGAGGTGTCACATAGGGACTAACATCTTCTTGGCAGGCTCTAAGCCACAGAGAGATAAACCTACAATACAGACTTAAAGGTTTGGTTTAATGAAAGCAGAAAGCAGCTTAATTCAATATTATGTACTCAGTGGAAATTTAGGAAAACTTCCAACTAGAATATTTTCTAGACTACTTGCCTATGTGCTTTACGGGTATACAAACTAAACCTGTCATGATGTATGAAAACTGTAAATACATATTAAATGTAAACATATATCATTATCTCTATATATCCATGTATTTTTCCATACTCTCCTCTATTTCAGTCTTTATCTCTATCTTTCTAGGTATCTATAATGTCATCTAGCCATCCACTCATCCTTTTGTCCATCTACTTGATTAGAGACTGCTAGGTTAACAATCTTTATTCTCACAAAACTATTTGTACAGTGATATACTAACTTGTGACATCAGTGAATGGTCATGAATACTAACTCAATGAAAGCAGCTAGAAGTATTTCTGCTTCAGGTAAAAGACCCAAGAAAGAGGCATAACTGCTCATCTAATATCAGTGATAGATAGTCACAACAGACTTCCCTTTCATTCTTTTACTGTGGACAAAGCTAGAAATATACAAAAGCAAGGAACATCTTGGGCAATCGTTCATCCTGGTCACTTTCTTCACATCCACAGCCATTTCCTCATGATTAAAGATGACGTGCTGTTTCTACATGTAACTGTATTTGGAAGATAATACTGAATACAATGTGAAGGCAAGGCTATGAGACAAGAAGACACCATGTACACGGGTTCCTGTCCTGATATCATATTAATAATTGTGATGGCTCCATTGCTTGTTTTGCTTTCCCATACTCTGTCTCATTCTCCTCAGATAGTGGAATCTGGATACACTGCTCTCTCTCTCTCTCTCTCTCTCTCTCTCTCTCTCTCTCTCTCTGTGTGTGTACACGCGCGTGTGTCATCCTTGACAGGCTAATCATCGAACAGACAAGTGTGAATTATTCTCTAAAATATCTCAAGGCAGTAACCATGATAAACAGTCGGGGTCACATCTATTTCTGTAGAGCTGATATTGTTAACTGCTAGGTGAATCTGGATTCTTCTCACATCATTGCATCATGGAATACAGCACAGATACCCTTGTCTAATCAAATAAGTACAACAATACTCATTTGATTGCATTTATTGTATGATGCTGAATAGTAACTTACATATAATAACTTCTGAGGCTAAATATTTTTTTCACAAATAATTTATATATATATATAATATGTATACATATATATAATCTATGTAATCATGGCTGGCATGGAATTCACTATGCAGAACAGGTTGGTCTTGAACTTGAAAAGATTCTCATAACTGGGTTTGGGGATTACAAGCATGATGACAAAGAATTACCATAGCTGTGTGTGTGTGTGTGTGTGTGTGTGTGTGTGTGTGTGTGTGTGCGCGTGTGCGTGTGCATGTGTGTGTGTGGTGTATGTGTGTGTATATGTTTGAAGCTGTGATTTGAATCATATCCGTGGTTGGTGGTTTGAATAAAAATGCCCCCCATAGGCCCATAGGGTGTGGCACTATTAGGAGATGTGGCCTTGTTGGAGTAGGTGTGGACTTGTTGGATGAAGTGTATCACTGGGGGCAGGCTTTGAGGTCTCAGATACTCAAGCCATGTCCAGTGTTGCATTCTCTTTCTGCTGCCTGTGAATCCACATGTAGCTCAGTTCCTTCTCCAGCACCATGTCTGCCTGCATGCCACCATGCTTCCTGCAATGATGATAATGGACTGAACCTCTGAGAGTGTAGGCCAGACCCAATTAAATGTTATTCTTTGTAAGAGTTGCAATGGTCACTGTCTCTTCTCAGCAACAGAAACCCTAACTAAGACACACAGCCACAGACTAATTAGGCAAGTCCTCTCCTACTGAACCATATTCTCAGCCCATCCACACTCACTGTCTGTTCCTAAAAATACTGACTTCTACTTCATATTTTTATAGCAATTTCATCAATCCTGACTGACTTAGCTAATACTGTGTTCTTCATGCTACCTCATGAACATATTTTTATATTTACATACAAAGCTTGTGAGCTTGAATCTTTTCCAGAAGGCGACTACAGCTTCTCGTGTGATTGTATTCAGAGCTGAGGACGTAGCTTCAGGGCAGAACAAGTGCTTCATGTATCTGAGCCCCTGGGTTTGACTACAAGAACACATAAATGTTATGTTCATACTCCAGTTGAATAAATAAGAGCCCAGGAGGTACATGGCTTAATCTGTGAGAAGATTCATGTGAACTAACACAGATAGTTGGACAACAAGTGAAGTATTTTACATTGTCTTGGGGACCCATTCACTTCACTGTCTTCTGGAAGAAACTGATAGTCTTGCTTGAAAAGAATACCACTCTTATTGTCAAGTTTACTTTTTACATATTTTCAATCACCTGAACCCAAGAATGTCAGAGTATGTGACATTTTCTTTCCCTTTTCAACTCCTAGCTGTTATCATCTGGTGTGTAAGCAAATATGATAGGTATCTGAGTTTGGTTAACCATCTCAACATACTATCAAATTTTGGATTTCCCCTTGAAATTTTCAATTTCAATTCATTATTACTATAAGCTTATTAATATGTTTCTCAAGATGATGTGCCATGAGCAGCCTTACCCATAACATGTGTCAAAACTGATTGACAACTGTGAGTCATTTTGAGGACCCTTCTCAACAAGTTTTAAATAACATCTGTTTTACAATGGAAGGTAATATGTAGGACTTGCAGAAATCAAAGACAACTTTCAGGGAGAAGTAGAAATAACCAAATAATTCTTACCTTCTGTAGTTGTAGAAGCAATGTTTTAGCTTGTGCCAAGAATGCGACATATTATAAGCAATTGTGCATCAATATGGCTGTAGATTTCAAAATGCCTGGTTTCCTTGATGACAACATTTTGAAAGAATGAAAAATGGTAGGAAATGATATGGTAGTTACAGAAAAACATATACATCTAACAGACTGAATATTCCAGTTTGAAAAATATGAGCTATGAATAATATAGAAAAGTTTATGTTAACAAAAATTAATGCCATGTTTATAGTCAAGAATGTTGAATAAACGAATGGAAACACATGAACTATGAACCAATTGCTGAGGAGCTCCCAACTGGATCAGGCCCTCTGGATAAGTGAGACAGTTGATTAGCTTGAACTGTTTGGGAGGCATCCAGGCAGTGGGACTGGGACCTGTCCTCAGTGTATGTGCTGGCTGTTTGGAACCTGGGGCTTATACAGGGACACTTGGCTCAGCCTGCGAGGAGGGGACTGGACCTGCCTGGACTGAATCTACCAAGTTGAACCCAATCCTCAGGGAAGTCTTTGCCATGGAGGAGATGGGAATGGGGGTGGGTGGGCTGGGGGGAAGGCGGGGTGGTGCGGTAGGGGGGAGAACAAGGGAATCCGTAGCTGATATGTAAAATTAAATTAAATTATAAAATAAAATAAATAAATAAAAAAATTTAAAAAAAGAAAGAAAAAAACCCAAATAAGCAAATTTTATAAAAACAATGAATTTAAAACAAAATAAATAAGAGTACACCAAACTATTGGCATTCCACAGAGCAAAAGACATATGCAACAAAACATAAGGCAACTTATAAAAGAAAGAGTTAATAAAATGTAGCTTTTATAAACGATAACATCCAAAGCATATGAGAAACTCACACCGTTCAAAAGCAAAAACCAGAACAAAAGAAATTATAAAACAAGAAAATGTTTGATTACAAATGTGCAGTGGTATCTTTTTTTAAAATTATTGTTTTATACACACACACACACACACAAACACACACACATACACACACACAAACACACACACACACACACACACACACACACACACCACAAAACATACATTTCTAGATAGAGCAAGGCAATTCATGAGAGGCCTTGGAGGGAGGAAAGATGATTGAGGATATGATGTGATTATAATATCTAAAATATTAAAAATGAAAAGGGACAAAGGAATTGAACTGATGTTTTTCTAAAGACAAATGTCTATAGGTCCATGAAAAGGCTCTCAAATCATTAATCACTATACAAATGCAATTCAAGACTGTGGGTTTGTAGCTGACAAAATGGCTATTATTAACAAGAGAATTTATGGTGTGTGTTTTCCAGAATGTAGAGAAGAGGGACTCCTTACATTTGGTGAGAATGTAATTAGTAAAGCCATTATGAATAACATTGTGGATTCTCCTAAATTACATAAATAAAACTATCTTGTCACTCAGTAATCACTTTTCTAAGTATAAGTACAAATGAATTAAATCAACCCTTTCCCACAAGATTTCAGCATTATTCACAATAGTCAAGATATGGAAACAATCAAAATGTCATTAATATATGAATGGATAAAGAAATGATGATACTTACATATTTCTGTGTATATGTGTGTGAACTACACTTAAAATAAAAAGGCAATCCTGCCACTTGGGACAATACAGATGAGCCTGAACGACTGTAGCTCAAGTGAAATAAGCTAAACATAGAAGGTGCACATTTTTCTCATATATAGACTATTTTTAAAGTAATATACAAAAGCATATAGGAAGACTGCTTCACTGGTGAGGGGTTAGAGTAAATGGGGAGATATTTGTTACAGGCACAAAGCAAGGCTGTTGCAAAAGACAAAAATATTTGCCACAAAGCCAGACTACTGAGTTTCATCCCTGAGGCCCCATGGTAGAAGGAGAGAAGTGACATCTCAGTTTGTATACTAACTCTATAAAATGGCATGTAAACACACTCACACACACACAAACACTGTAAATTCAATTTTAAGAATTAAATGTGCCGGGCAGTGGTGGCGCACGCCTTTAATCCCAGCACTCGGGAGGCAGAGGCAGGCGGATCTCTGTGTTTTACGTTTTAAAAATTGCCACCCATCAAGAAAGCCAGAGTACTACTTACCAGATACTAATTAATAGAATACATTCTACAATATAATATTTTTCCTAGTTATTGGCCATTTAAGATCGCATCAAAGCTATCAATGTATTTCATTAGGATTCAGAAAGTGAACTTATACATTATTCTGGAAGCAAGACTCATCACTAATACATTAAATTAATGTTTCTGAATAAACATTACTCATTATTTTATGATTAATTTTGCAAAAAAATGCAAAATGAATTTACCAACCTTACTACTTTAGTTCCATTAGCAGAAGTTGGATTTTGCAGAGTCTGAGATTATTTTAATCAATTCATGAACCAAAGAAAGTAATTTAAAACATATTTCACTGAGGGTGAAATATGTTATTGTGATGAATATAAGGCAAGATGAAAAGTTTATCATTGAATTACTTTCCAGTGATGCTAGCAATATAAACTTTGATAGAACCTATTTTCAATGAATTAAGAAAGTGTGAAATTTAAATATACTTGGAGATGGTTTCATTTCACATAATACATCATGAATGTAAATGAATCGCAACACTTTAAATAAAAAAAACCCTGTAATTTAACAGAGTTCTTGGCAAATATCTTGTATATAAGTACACTGGGTAATTCATTGCAACATTTTGTGATGAAATTTATGCTGAATATGAAAAATGTATTCGGCTAAATAGTATATATATATATATATATATATATATATATATATATATATTCTGCCTGCCCACTATGAATCAGAATTGAGAAATGTTTGTACTATTGGGTAATTACTTTGCATGTCATTGCAAATAATTTGTCCTCTCTCCACACTATTTTAAATGTCTAACTTTAATTTACTTCAAAGGTATTATAACTCT
>CABHPQ010174421.1:0-19816 GCA_902168405.1 Peromyscus aztecus
TTGCTCCACTTCCAACTACAGTTCACTGTATCAACAAAGGCCACCCCAGAGTGGATGACAACTCACAAAGCTGAGAGCCTGGAGAACACTGGACAGCCTGCAGGCAGCTGAACAAGTTGGAGTGTCTTTTCCAGGTGCCTCACTTGGTCCAAACTTCTAGTCAGCTTGGCTGGTTTCTGCTTCTTCCAGGAATCTGGTCTGGTATCAGAGGCTGCTTTGCAGTTTTGCTCATCGGAGAGTCTTCTTTGCAGCTCAGCTTCCTCCTCTGAGAGGGACTCTCAGCTTTTATTGGTTATTCTGGCAGGGAGGGGCCTAGTGAATCTTGTCAATTTTAGGGGCTTCCTGAAGATATTACAAGTTGTTTACTTTCCTGCTTAAAGAGCCTCCCTGCAGGGTGAAATGTTTCAGTCTCCAAGGAAGCTGTTACATAATAACACATAAGAATTAGCACCTCTCTGAAACACTCTATCTCAGCCATAGAGGGGAGTTTATCATAAATTCTTGTCCTTGGATTTTGTTGTATTGTTGTATTTGGTTGCTATTTATCTCATATATGGGGAAGTATAGCTAAGACTAGGGTCCACTGGAGGAGTTGTATAGAAAGCAACTACAGAGGGAGCTTCTTAAAATATATACATATATGAAAGGAACCTTGTGGTGATATTGTTCCCCAAAATATTGTGCACCCTAATAAACTCATCTGGGGTCAGAGAACAGAACAGCCACTAGATATAGAGGCCAGAAAATGGTGGCACACACGCCTTTAATCCTAGCATTCCAGAGGCAGAGAGTTCTGTCTGGATCTCTGTGAGTTCAAGGCCACACTAAAAACAGCCAGGCATGGTAACAAGAGCCTTTAATCCCAGGAAGTGATGGCAGGAAGCAAAAAGATATTTAAGGCTGAGGACGAGGAACCAGGCCTGGTTAAGCTTTTAGGCTGTTGAGCAGCAGTTCAGCTGAAATTCATTTGGATGAGGACTCAGAGGCTTCCAGTCTGAGGAAACAGGATCAGCTGAGGAATTG
This sequence comes from Peromyscus aztecus, assembly GCA_902168405.1. Taxonomy (NCBI): domain Eukaryota; kingdom Metazoa; phylum Chordata; class Mammalia; order Rodentia; family Cricetidae; genus Peromyscus; species Peromyscus aztecus. Next base: position 1,024 of record CABHPQ010174421.1, read on the forward strand.
GCGAGGTGAGTTGGCTGTGGCTTGTTCTGCTTCTCTGATCTTCCAGCGTTGACCCCAGTACCTGACTCCAAGTTTATTTTCATTAAGAAGACCTTTTAAGACTCGTGCTACAGAATCTAAATGGAATCAACAAATAACCAGAGAGACAAAGCTCTACTGAGACATCTTTTGCCACCAAATGAAATTTCCATTGCCAGGGAATGTGTTACACATAATTGAGTTGTTGGCCAAAGTGGACCCATGGAAACCCACAACAACGCAGGCCATTGCCAAGAGTATTGGTTGCTCTCCACAAATTGATAGTAAGGCCCCATTACTGAAGACAGCACCTACACATCTCATTGAACACAGAGAAGTTGACCCACTGCCTATCCAGAGCCTTCAGCTCTACTGACCAGTGTTCTTGGTACTGGAGGGTAGGTGCTCTGCATGTGACCACAGGAGAAAGATAAACACAAACCCAACAATAAACCTGTAAGTTACAATGGCAACCTACCTGCAAGATAGACTGGTGTAATAGTGGCACAGAAGCTGGGGTAGTAACTAGCCACCATCTAATTGGATTTAAAGCCCATACTATGAGATAGAACTCACGCCGTACACAGCTTAGGTGGCCAAGAACCTGAGACTAGATAGGCCAGGGACCTAAGGGGAAACCAAATAGTACTGTTCTGCTGAAAGAATGTAACAACATAATGACTCATAAACACATTCTGCTATATTCACAGATCAGTGTCTCACTTAGCTATCACCAGAGAAGCTTCCTCCTGCAGTAGATGGGAACAAATACAGAGACCCACAATGAGACAATGTGCAAAGAGTAGGAAACCTTGGAACACTCAGTTCTAAATGGGATGTCTTCATCAAATCCCTTCCCTCAGGGTTCAGAGAACTCTGTGAAAAGGGAGGCCAAAAACAGGTAAGGATCAGTAGGGATGGATGACATCAAGGAAAGAAGGCCTGCTGGACACAACAGGGCTGGTGCACCTACGAACTCACAAGAGACTGTGGCAGCACACACAGGACCTGGACAAGTCGAAGGCAGATGGGATCCCAGTGCTGAGAGGGTCAGTGGACATGACGCCAATCCCTAACCCCAGAAGCTATCTCCAGTTGCTTACTGATTGTGATGGAAAAATCAGTTTTCTCCAATAGATATATAAGCCTCATTGAAGGCAGGCCCAATATCCAGCAGAAGAAGGCCAACATGGCTGAGCTCCATGGTATTTATGGAGGTTTTGTTTTGATTTTAATCTCATAATGCTGTGTCTGGTCCCCCCCCCCCCATGTCTTTTGCTTGTATATTATGGTTTCTAGTTTTGTTGTTATGAGATTTCTGTGCATGAAACTTTGTGGCTTTTCCTTTGGTTCTTGTTTTCTCTGTTTGTTTTGTCCTATACTGGTTTGTCTGTTTTTTTGTTTTATCTTGTCTTATTTTATTTTACAAGATGTCTCTTTGTTTTGTAATCAGAGAAAACCAGAAAGAGAGTGGATTTAGGTGAATGGAGAGGTAGGGAGGACCTGGTAGGAGTTGGGAGAAGTGAACCATAATCATAATACATTGTATGAAAATATATATATATATATATATATATATATATATATATTTAATTTAAAAAAAGAAAAAAGTTTGAAGCTTTAGTTCATAAACTAAACTTGAAATTTTCTTAAAGTCCAGGTCACTGATCTTCATTATCAGAATATTTTAGCGCTATAATATATCTTGTTTGTATTAAGATGTTATGATTTGCTGTTATTTTGTCTGGCATGTCTAAAGAAAAAAACAGAGCTAGGTGAGAATCAAAAGGAAGGCAGACAACTGGCTAAATTAATAAACACCATTTTTACTCATTAAACATAGTCATTTAAGATTTAGGAAAATGCAGTGCCCAATTCCTGACTTGTGATTCAGGCTTATCAGAGAAATCTGTGTGATGGGAGAGAGGAGGATGAAAGGTAGAAGGGAAAAAAAGAAGAAGAAGAAAAAGGGAAGAGATGGAGAGCAAGGCGTGTGGGAAGAAGGGAGGAAATCTCTTCTGATTACATAGGTGGGCAAAGCATTGTTCATCTCCCTCCCTTGTGTGTTCTAGTGGTTCATGCACAGCTGTGTCTGTCTCTGAGGATCACACTGGTGGGTGACAGGCAAGCAGGACCATAGGGAGAATCAAGGGGAGTCAGAACTAAGCTCAAGAGGTAAAGTTTAGCTTACAGCTAAAACAACAACAACAACAACACATTTTGCTTTTTATTTATTTTGTTATTATATTTTCCATTATTTAAAACAATTGATCATATTCTTACCCACCCCTGAGTCCCACCAAATCCTTACCTACCCAACATTAAGTTCTTTCTCAAAAAAAGAAACAAAAACTCAATGCAACAAAACAAAATGCCCACAACCAAGAAAACAAAATAAAACCATATTCAAAAGGAGAAACAAAAACAAACAAAAAACCCCACAAACTATAACCATATAAAAGCACACACACACACACACACACACACACACACGCACACACACACACACACACAAACTGTGGTGTCCATTATATCATTATATGTTGGTGAACCACTCGTGAACATGAAGTCTGTCCTGGAGTGGTTGATATACCCAGTGGCACTCTATAGGAGAAAACTGATTTTCACAGAAGATATAAATGAAAGTTCAGTTGTTAACTTTTTCCCTAGTGGTTAGGTTTTCATTCATTCATTTTTTAAAAAAATAACAAAATAAAATACAATAAGATAAAACAAAAACTATCATATTGATGTTGGACAAGACAAACCAATAGAGAGGAAAGACTCCAAGAGGAGACACAAGAATCAGAGACCCACTGGTTCACTCAATCAGGAATTCCATAAAAACATTAAACTGGAAGGCATAATATATGCACCAAGGCCCTGATGCTGGCCTGTGCAGGCCCTGTGCATGCCTCCTCAGTCTCTGTCAATCCATTTGAGCTTTGCTCATGCTAATTTAAAGGGCCTTGTTTTCTTGGTGCCCTCCATCCCCTCTGGCTATTACAATCTTTCTGCCTCCTCTTCTGCAGGGTTCCCCGAGCTATGAGGGGAGAGATTTGATGGAGACATCCAATTTAGGACTGAGGGTTCCAAGATATCTCATTCTCTGAATAATTTAACATAACATTTCAATTTATCAAGATCTTAGTGAATTTATTCTCTGACTGATAAAGGGTGGAGCATAAAGCAATAGACATGTTGCTGAAATTGCCTCTACTATAGGAAATGTGTAATTAAGTTATAGGAAATTCTAAAACTCAATTCAATGTTTCTACAAAAACCTATTTACTCTGGTTTTTCTGATAGTGTTTTATATATATATATATATATATATGTATATATATATATATATACACATATATATATACACACACACAACACACACACACACACACACACACACATGTTTTCCTAACGTATTTTCTTATGAGCTAGAAACAGACTAATGAACTCCACTTTTTAAAATAGTATTTTTATTTATCCTGAAAAACTTGCACATGTATACAGTGTTTCTAATCATATCTATATCCCCATACCCTACTCCTTTAACTTTCCCCTGGTCTCCCAGCACATTTGACTCCCAACTATTTTTATTTATAGCTCACTGAGTGCTGTTAGTGCTACCCATATGTGCTCTTCATACGTTAGTTATTAACCCCAGTACAATTTCATAAAATGGCTACATCTGAAAATTGTAAGCAAAACTAAGGTACCTGTGGCCATAAACATTTCTCCAACTCCAGAATCCACTAATTTATTTAGTTAAGATGACGTTAGCGGTTCATGTTCTTAAGGGAAAAAAAAAAATGCACTTTTAGAATCATCCTTGGCAGGGTCGGGAGAATGCAAGGAAAGTCCAGAATAAAGAGAAAGTGACACTCCTGACAGCTAACTCCTGCAGTAGACCCTGCACACTACTTCCTTTAACACGGTCTGCTCTTCAGGTGGTGGCAGAGGAAATGCTGACACATTATCTCTCAGGGATTTGTTTGTTTTTGTTTTGTTTCTTGTTGTTGCTGTTTGTTTTTTGTTTTGAAGGACGTTCTATCTCAGCAGGACTTGGGTCAGTGTTGCTTGCGTAAGCTCTTGTCATTGAGGTATTCCTGGGAACGCCAGCCTCCCATAGACTTCAGCCAGGGGATGAAAGCCCCTCCCTCATTCAAGTAAAACCACCCAACAGGTGGGAGAAGTACCAGGCAGTCATAGCCCAAGCTGACGAAAGTCACCAAATGTCATAGAGCCAGCCATCTGGGGGATTTCAGAAGCACATGTTCTGGCACCAAACATTCTAACCACTTCCTTCCACCCCAGAACTCTTCATTTATTTTTTTCAAAGGTGCTTTCTTTCTGCCAGCATACAAGTGAATGTAATATCAACAGAATGTTCTTGAGCATCTCTGAAAAAGAACTTTTTAAGGCACAACTGAGAAATGATTTATAGGCAAACTATTGCCCTTTGCAGCCACAGATTTTCACACATATTGCTGACATGGCCATTTTCAGAAGGGCATCTGATTACCAAGTACCACTAAGACCCTCTGATCCTTTTTGCAGACCTTATCCCACGTCGTAGGCACCATCACACACTAGTCCTGATGATATTCCTTCAAGGCATCACAGAGTCTAGTCATCTTCTGTTTTCCTCACCCTATCTGATGTTCTCCTAGAAATGTACGTAGAGAGGCTTCCTGTCGTGTATTCTTCCTCAGCCCAGAAGTTAACTCACTGTTCTCCTACTTTAACACACATGCCACCAATTTTGTTTATCCTCTGATGCTAATTTGTCTCCTTCCTTGATGTTTCTCATTTTCTCCTCTCATATATTATTATCTATATTATAGCTGTATTTATTAATGCATTCATGCAACCAGCATTTGTTTAATATGTGGTCTATGCCAAACATTGCTCTACATCTGCGCCATTAGATAATGAAGGAACAGAACAAAGCTTCCTGCAGTCATGGAGCTTACCAACATTTTTGCTGTGTGGAGGTCCTTGTGCCTGCAACATTCCTAACACACACACACGAGGCTCCAAAGCTTTAGAGGGAAACAAAGTTAAGGCAGGTTAAAGATACACTAGAGTGTTGGATTAAGAGAATAGAAGTATATCACTTATTAAATAGATTCAGAGGAGGCTTTAGAGAGAACATGAAATTTGACCGAACAATGAAGTTTGAGGTATTGGCATATAGGTAGATATTCGGAGGACCATTCAGGTCAGACTAATCACTAACACAGAGATTTCCATCAGAAGACTATGTGGTGTGCTCTAGAAGCTGGAACAGGATAACTGTGGGGTTGGAACTGAACAAGTGAAGAGGATGGGATACAAGGATCTGGAATCAGTGGTCCTGTAGGTCATATAGAGACTTCTGCAGCAGCTGTCCCTTATGAGTGGTTTGTATTTTCTGGACTCAGTATCCTTCAGCCTCCATGATAACATGGTCAATTATGGTTAAAACTATTAAACAGGAATTTCCAGAAATAAAAAAAATCCATAAATCTTAAGGAATTTATGTTATAGTAAATTATTAATTGTTCCATTTTATTATTAGTTGTGCTTGTTAATATCTTTGCCTAATTTATAACTAAACTTTGTCATAGCTATGTATACATAAAAAATCCATTCCCTTAGGTTTCAATAATTTCTAACATCCACTGGGAATCTTCGTACATAGTTCTTGCACATGAGTGGAGCCCTTGCTCTGAGGGAAGCCAGAGTCGTTGCAGGGCTTGAAGCAGACATGTGATCTGAATGATGTTTTTAAAGATACCTCTGTCCTCAAAACAAAAGTGGACCACAGAGAGGCAAGGGAAGGTTTAGGCTGTGGTCATTATGCTTCATTATCATCTTAGGGGAGTCTGGGATTGCCTGGGAGACACATCCCTGGTGTCTGGGAGAGTGTGTACATTGAAGGTAGACCGAGAAGGGAAGCCTCACTCTGAATGTGGGCTGCAAAATCCCCTGCGATAGGGGGAACAGACTGAATTAAAAGGTAAAAAGGAGAAAGGAAGTTGAACCCCAGCATGTGTTTCTCTATGACTCCCGAAGCAAATCAATGTGAGACACCGCCCCTCCCCCGCCCCAGTGCTGCACCTGTGAAGCACTCCTGTCACCAAGTCTTCCTGTCACAGGGGACCCTCCCCTCCAACTGGGAACCAGAACAAACCTTCTTGACTTGCTTCTCATAGTGTATTTGGTCACAGTGACAAGAAAAGTGAATATTATACTATCTATACAGGAGCACTATTGTATGTTAGGTCCTTGGCATACAAAACATGGTTTTTGAATGAATTAATATATGAATAAGCAAAATATGGAAGTTGAAGGATGTAAGGCATTCTCCAAAGCAGGAAGTAAACAGATAAAATTTACAACGGATCTTCACTTTCCAAGGAGCCTCACAGGACATTGACATTATACCTTGTGATTACTTGTGTGCAAATATGTGTGACTATATACACACACAACACATCATGACCATATGTTGATACACCATGTCTTTGAGATGCTTGTTTTTCAAATATTCTTGAAGTCTTAAACTTTCAGGTATAAAATACCTTCAAATTGTATTTACTCTGTAGCAATCACTTAGCTCTTAAGACCTTTCCAAGGTACTAGGGTAGAGCTGTTTGTGGTGGCTGTTAAATGTTATATTTTAAACTAGAATCATTTAAGGGGAAAAGGTATTCAACCTGCTTGTTATAAGTGGTGTTTAACATAATAGCTTCTGCTATTTGTGGAAATTAAGCCACAGCATTTATTCTGTTAAAAGTATTTTCTGTTTGCCTTCTGTGGGTACTTCTATTTACTGAAAAGTAACACATGTTAATGCTGCTTAGCTGAGTTGGAGTTTTTTTGTTTTTTTCTTATTCCAAATTTTGAGGAAGTAGTTTGTTCTCACAAAACAAAGGTCATGGTTTCAATTCCTGCTTAGGTTTACATTAGTTATAAAAGAGGAGAAAAGCTTCCTCAGCCACAGATTCTTTTTCAGCCCCGGGGAACTTATTTGCAGAGGCTTTGTATAAAAGTTATGGCCAAGAGTGTGAATCTGGAAAGCCCTGTACAAACCCATCTGGGAGGAAAGGAAAGTACAGATGGCATATTGATAGTCAATTAGCCTACGAAAAGCAGCAGATATTTAAGACATTCTATATTTAACACGATGATGTAGTTTCAAGATGATAACTTTCAAGGTTGGACAATTTTAAGACTAGTAGAAATGACCTCATTGTTCTAGTCATTCATAAACATTCTCTGAATTTGTGTGATCTATCAGATGCATGGCAGAGTTGAGTAGAAACACCTGTAAGTCTGTACTGTCAATCATGCCTGACCAGCTAGAGAAATAAAGCCCTCAAAGAGACATGTCTTCTCCTGAATGTGACCAAAAGAAGAGAGGGAGGCAAGAAAGAGAGAAGGAAAGATGAGGGGATAAGAGGGAAGGAGGGAGGGAGGGAAGGAGGAGGGGGGGAGGGAGATTCAGAAATACTCAGAAGGCAGTTTCACAACATGCTTACTTTGGGAAACATTAGTGTGTGCCCCAGTTGGATGGTGTCTGTTCTAGCCCTGTGCTTTTGATCAGCTTTATTGTACCAGGTCTGTGTTCCTTCCTGTAGAGTGGGCTTCACATCCCATTACAGAGCAGTTGGTTGATTTTCTCCAAAGTAGTAGGGGTGGTGACACTATTGAACCAGTAGGGTGTCTTGCCTGGCAGGCCAGTATTACAGCAGACATGGTCTATATTGATGAATTTACTTTCCTAGCAACTGGAACAGCATCTTCCAGCTCTATGAATGCTAGCTAGCAGAGAGAGAGAGAGAGAGAGAGAGAGAGAGAGAGAGAGAGAGAGAGAGAGAGAGAGAGAGAGGGAGAGGGAGAGAGAGGGAGAGAGAGAGAGAGATCCCAGCTCAGTTCCATCTTGATTTCTGTGTCCTATAACCAAAGTATGTAGTATCTTCAGGATAAGGTTTTATCACAATGTCCTGGTGGGAAACCAAGAGCAATGACCACAGGCTGTATTGTTTTGGAGCCTCTGAGTCCTTCCTGGCCAACAACTCATAGGGAGGAATTCCACATCTGATACAGATTTTGTTTAAAAGCCTGTGGCTTCCTAGAACAGAATTAGCCACCCATAAAGGAAAGGTACCTCCACTCCAAACTTTTTTTAAACTTATTTTTCAATTATATAAAGCAAAGTCACAGGGCTTTACACATTTTTACATGTATTTTTACCATTTGGTAGCCCTCCAAACCCCACCATTACCCCAATCATGTTTAAGTTTTTCATGCTGAAGCAGCACATACTTTGGTACTTATTATATATTTTATATTTGTTATTCCCCTCCCCTGCCTTAGTGCTTCCCTCCCAGTGGTTCTTTCTTGCCTCCTAGTAAATAATTATACTTATACTCACAACCAGTTCTACGTTCATCATGGAGCACATATATGGATTTTTGAAGAGGTTGGCAATTAATGCAGAGACTCATATTTGTTCAAAATGCTGAGAATAAGTGACAATACTCAGTCTTAAACAAGACATTTGCACACTTGCATACACACACACACACACACACACACACACACACACACACACACACACACAAACCTGAAGGCCCAGAGCATATTGCAGAAGAAAGGTCAAAAAGAATTTAAGAGACAGAGGATGGGGAAGAGTATCATGTATTGCTGCCACCCAGATCTGACATTGCTCTTGCAAGCATAAACAGTAGCTATGAAAACCTTCACGAGATTGGGCCCTCCAGATTCCCACCATGGATACAGGAGATGCTCATGAGGCCCAGTCCCTTCCTGAAGAGCTAATGACTGTTAACAGCTGCTAGAGGAGCATGTATCATTTTCTCTAATGGTGTAGCCACTAGGGGACGAAGTGGAAAAAAGAAGATAGCAATTGGAGGAAAAGGAAAGGGGTAGCATGGAATAATGGGAAGTATGAAAATAAAAATAATAAGTGGTTTATATATATATATATATATATATATATATATATATATATAAACAGAATTAAAAAAAGAATTTACACTTCTATTTAAAACAGATGTATATTTGCCCATATAACATACATAAGCAGATAGATATACAATGTATCTGTACTGGAATTTCTGAGGGCTTGGTAGTGACTTAATAAAATGACTAAAAGATCCCCATGAAGGCAATAAAAACAGTAAGGTTGAAAAGTGTTTGTATGTAGAGAAACAATAAGCATGGCATTATAATGAAATGTGGTAACTACAACAACAGATTAAGTACAGAATCTTGTAGCTCTACGTATCAGGAACACCCACAGCTTCCTGGGAGAGGTCACACTGAGGCAAAGGTACAAGAGGTGGCCAACAGGAGCAGGTAACTGGGTGAGAAGTGTGTGTCAGAGTCAGAGCAGGAAAAGAGCTCATGACATGTGTATGGTGATCACTTACAAACTTTCACAGGGAAAAATCTATGTACACTCCTAAATTAGCTACCTTGGCTAATTATTTCAAGAATCATACAGGCCACAGAGGAAATTCAGATAACTGAAAGTTCAATTTATGCCACATGCTTGAATTGAAGTTCCTTTTTCTGTACATAAGCTCTCTCTTCCTGACTCTTTCTACTAGAAAGTCCTATGGAGCTTGGCTTTGTCTCTCTCTGATCAGGCCACAGCTACAGAATACAACACAGCTCTTTGGAAGAAACATGTTCAATTAAGCAGCCTGGAGAGCAGCCCTCATGGGTATTCTCCACTCCAAATCTTGATGTGTTCATGCAGAACAGCTCCTCAGTCTGACAGGCAAGGGCTCGTACAATTAAGCTCTAAAATACCAATCTGAGGAAGTCTGAGTGTCCTATCCAGTCCCGAGTTGTGATCCTCAAGGAAGTTAATGAGGGCTGTATGGAAAGCTCTCACGCATACTCACACATATTTAGTGCCAGGTCTGAGTCACACTCTGTTCTCACCATTCAGGACAGGACCTGGCCAGGACAGACTAGGTCTAAATACAGCAAATAAACCTAAAGAGGGTTACAAGTTAAAAGATGACTAGGTGATGGGGGATGGGGAAATAAGGACGGTAAATAGCATGTGGGCAGGGACTTAAATGTTAAAGAGTCGAGTGTAGGAGAACACTCAAATTCTTCCTTTCTAGGTACTCCAAAATAAAGTTTGAGGTGATGGCTGTGCTAATTATCACAACTTGATCATTATATGTTATGTATATATTCAAAAGCTCTACATAATAAATATGTATGTTCCTTGGTTATTGCTGATGGTGACTGAACCCAGAGCCTCACATATGCTAAGCACATGCTCTTTACTCCTTTATATCCCAGACAATATGTAAAATTATTCTGTCCATTAGACTCACAGGAGGAGCTAGAGAGACTGTTCAGTGGGCAAAGGAAAGAACCAATTTCTGCAAATTGTTCCCAGACCTCTACTGTGGCATATATATATTTCACAGACACATGGACATATACCACACACACACACTGTGTATATATATAATTTAGATATTAATTTATATATTAAATATATAAATTTAAATATTAAATATATAAATTTAAATACTATATATATAATTTTAAATATTTAAAAAGTCAAATAAAATTTAAAATATGTAGACTCTTTATTGGAAGGAAATATAAATAAACATGGAAACATCGACATTGCAGAAGATGCACAAATGGAAGTGAGTGTTCATTTAGATGGCTATACTGTTCTGAACATACTGCAGTTTCTGCCATCGGTGGTTTAACAGCATGTGCCTCCTTGCTCAGCACCCCAGTACCTCCTTCAAACCGCCAAGGAAAAGGTTTATATGGCTCAGTGCTTGCTCTTTGTAATGAGGCTTCTCTGCACTAAGGCTGCTTTGGTTTGGCTGAAGTCCATGACATGCTATTTGCTAACTTTTTCTAATAGTTTCTCTACACTCTTTCTGTTTTCGACTTGTCCTACAACTTTTCGGGAGAATCTGGATACCTGCAACTCTATCCTGCTTCCTGGGATAAGCATAAAAGTTTTATCTGCTAAGAGGCTAGAGTACAGAGGTTGCTGAACACCTGGCAAACAGATTTGCTGAGTTGGAATCCTTCCTACGCACTTAGCGCTAGGATCCCAGACAACGTGACTGAACCTGCTCCGTCTCCACTTCTGGTAACGCAAGAACAATGGCATTGCACCCAAAGATTCTGTGAGGATTTAATGACACAGTGCATGCAAAAGCACTTAAAGGGATTTTTGTGTTTTAGAAATTATGGTAATGGCTTTAATTGAAATGTGAATTTCTGCTAAGATATTTCTATCATCCCAATCAAATGCATTCCATTTTCTTGCTGTAAGTCAGTTTTCCCTTCGTGTCTAGTGGTTAAATTCCCAAGAACAAAAACAGTTTAGAAAATAAAAAATGATGTAATCACCACAAAAGGTCTACTGTTTTCAGCTTCCTGAGATGCTATTTTCAACTTCTGAACAATTATTAATGCATCATTTATACCATTATCTAATCAGTTATAATCTTACAATGCAGTTTTAGATACATGTTTTACACTCTCTGCTAGGTTACATTCATTTAAAAAGTACAATTCCATAGACATAGAATCTGAGATGTGTATTTCAATGCAGCAGTTACTTAAGGAAAAATAAAATAAAATTGATTTATGGGACTTGTTATTCAACCTGATCAAACCAAAATACTACAAAAGTGCAATTTCATCATTATAAACAAATTATGATTCATTTATATTTCCTTACTGGATCTATCTGGCACAGGATGTCTTTTCTGAGATTAGCCATATGTTATATGTTTGGGGATAGCCATGGTAGACAGTAGCTACCGTTATTGACAACACAGATTCTGACTACATTTCATTTCTATAACTCTGTATTTATGATAACATGTAGGAGAGCAATCTCCTTCAGAAGTACAGTTAGTATTTGTTAATTAAGGGCAGTACAAAGACTGGCTGTGATGGTTCACACCTGTAATCCTAGCACTTGGAATTTAAGGAAGGAGATTTGGAGTTCAAGGTCATCCTCTGCTGCACAGTGAGTTTATGTGTGGTCTGAGCTACATGGCACCTAAAAAATGCATAAAATCTGTATATGGAAAACATGTTCTGAGATTCAAAACACAGAAGATAAGAAAAGAAAAAAGCTTTCTTTAAAAGTAACAAATGTCTTTTTGCAAGACAGTGATAACATGATTTTTCAGCATTATTTCCCATTAAGAATACAAGGTAGTTATACCCATTCATAGAAAGTAATTACTTATACAGTAATAAAATGTTTATAAACTTTAATGTGTTTGACCTTTTGGGAAATTTAATCTGACTTTCTGGCATGAGGCAGGTTATTAGATAACTTATAAGTAAATAGCTTATAAAGTAAACATGCTGGCATAGATTAGTCTTAGTAAAGTTTTTTGATGGTTAGTCCCATGTTCAGACTGATCTGTCCTTCATATTCATTCTGCAATGCACTCAGTGTTTTCACAAATGGTGTTGCAGTTCCTCAGACATAGTTATAGAAGATGAATGGCATTGTTGCCAGGGTCATTAACAACACGCTGTGAGAAACCCATCTACTTCCATTGCTCTAGTTAGAAAAAACTCACATCAGCAACAGCAGAAACCCAGTGCACATTCTGTCACTCTAGAGTGGGCCCTATCTAACCCTTCCTTATCAAATTTGGCACTATGTTTATTTTAGCCTTCTGTATGCATTTGCTTGCAGAACTGATTGTAATAGGGAATTACAAAGAAGCGACAAAAGTTGTTACACAGGAAGGGGAGGGACTTACCTTTGGCAATTTCAATGGTAATTTGCAAACTGGCAGCTGGTAAAGATTTTCATGAAGGGATTGATCCAAGTTGGGGACAATCTTCTCTCTGGGTACTTTATAGACCGCAATGGTGCCTTTATAATGAGGGCAGCTATAGTTCCCAAATTCATCCACCTCTTTGATGTGGAGTTCTAGCCTGGGTTTTCTTTGCAGGTGAAAGATGAGTTTGTAGTCTTTTCCATAATCCTTCCCATTGCCTGAAAAGGAGATACATTTGTCACCAAAAAGGTAATCAGTTTGCTTTAATTTGGAAAATCCCAATGACCTTTCATTTATCAAATCTAGTTAAAGTGTCTTGCCTGCTGTCACTCCTTGTAAGCATAAACCCTAGCAGCAATGACAGGTTATTGTAGATTGTTAGGAAGATTTCTCATCTGTAATTGGGCCATGTATTCTCTGGAAGATTCTACACAAATAATTTTTACTTTTCTTTTTCCTCTCCATGATTTGCTACCAAGAAACTTCTGGAAATATTCATGGTTTCCAGTATTTAGAAAGTCATCTTCACTCTCCAAGGATTATCTTTCTCCTTCCTCTGTGCTGTTCCTACCATACTGCACACTGCCATGAGCACACATTGGATATTTTAGTACTGTATTCTCCTGGGACATGTGGCTGCTTAAGTGTAAATTACAATTAAATTAAAGACCATTAAAAATTCAAATATTTGACCTCCTAGATGGCTCAACAGGTAAAGGTGCTTGCCACAAAGCCTTAATACCTGACTTCAATCCCCATATCCTACATGATAGGAGAGAACAAACCCCTGCAAGTTGTCCTCTTATCTACACACACACACACAGAGAGAGAGAGAGAGAGAGAGAGAGAGAGAGAGAGAGAGAGAGAGAGAAAGTGAGTAAATGCTTAAAAAATGTGCTTAAAAATTCAACTTCTCAGTCACTCTACCCATGCTTACTATGCTCAGTGGCTACCACATCAATCTCATGGCTTCCTTAGTTTCGTTTGTTTGGTTGATTCATTTTGGGTTTTCAAGAAAAAGTCTCTCTGTGTGGCTCTGTCTATCCTGGAAATCACTCTATACACCAGACTGGCCTTGAACTCAGAGATCCACCCGCCTTGGCCTCTGCCTCCCAAGAGTTGGGATTAAAAGTGTGTGACATGATGACCCAGCTAATGGCTTCCTTAGTACAGAGAACAGAAATAAAATGTTGCCACAATTATGGAAAAAGACAGTGCTATTGTGGAACTTCCAAATGGAATAGTTACTGGATTTGTTGGAATTGTTAATAAAATGTGGTGGATGCTCTGAAAACAAAGACATAGGTAAGTCTTCTCTTTGAAACAAATGAAGCTTTTGTGAACTGGAGTTTGCACCTCTGCAGGTTTTAGGGCCTCATACTGCAACAACAGAAGAGATGTCTATGCTTCCTCAGACAGTGCCTGCCTGCCTCATCATTGCAACATCTTTAGGAAGCTCTGAGAGAGCAGCTGAGGTGGCATGTTTGGGATGTAAAGGTCTAGAGTCAAGTCCAGCCTCCACCACTTGTCTTCATGGTAATGTCTGTCCAGTGCTCCCACGCTTGGGGAACTTTGAGGTCCTTAACTTCCTCATCTTTAAAACAGGAAAAACAGCATTTGCCATCTAAGATCACCCTTAAAAGTGACCTGATGTAATATGAATAATATAATTGCCCCAACTCCTGGTACATATTAAATGCTGAAGAAATGACAGCTTGATAGCAAACGAAGAGAAAGAAGCAAGATTCTGTTGTTGTACTGTATCTGCATGCTAAACAAAATAGTTAAACTTTTAATGAAATGCCAAACTGAGGTTCTACTCTCTAGGAAGCCATAAATCTGGTGGTCCTTAGCTATATCTCTCACAGAATGAATGCCTTCTGTTTTGCCTGGGGGGAAAATTCAGTAAAAGATTTAGAAGATACTGCTTTTTCCCTGCCGTGGCTGCTAAAAGGCATTTTGGCAAATTTCTAAATTTCACTTAAAAGCAGGAATAGACAGGTTCTCCATTATGGAAAGGACAGGAGTGGTCCCCTTTGCATAAGATTGTGTCATGGCAATCTGGTTCCTGGAGTGAAGCAGATCATTGAAGACAGTTACTTATGGGGGAAGGAGTACGTTACTTAAGAAGGTTTCAGGTTAGCATTTTTTAGTGATAAACTATTTTGGGTGATTAAAATGTGATCTATATTGGAAATTAAAGTTTTCAGATCCCTTGAATAATGTCTTGTTAGGTCTCTGCTTCCCACCCCAAGAATTATCAGAAGAAACAGCACTATGTTGATCCTAGTCAACTGTGACTTAGAAAATTTCTTTTTTTTAAATTTCTTTTTTCCATGTGAGATTTACAATTACTTGTAAGTGATGATTAATATGCAGGATACAAGGGTTTGGAAGTAAGCCTACATTGGTTAAATTCAGATCTAGAATGTGTAAACACCTTTTAAAAATTAGTAGTATCTGTAATGGAACTCTAAAAGTCACATCTGTAAATTAAATAAGGATGCAATTATTAAGAATTTATCAGTAAACAGATGAGTGATCTTATAAAGAATTTGTTACATAATTTTTTAAAAATTTGGACTTGTATTGTTGTTAAGAGAGAACATGATATTTTGAGGGCCATCAGTCTCTAATAAAAAAAGAACAAAGGGCTGAAAATCATAAAATAAATGACAGTATTTTTCCTCTTCCTCTGACATATACAAAGAAGTAAAAATGAAAGTGACATTTCGAACTCAGAGAAGGAAAGCTTTGGCTGGCTGACCTTTGGAGAGTGTTTCCCCCTTCTGACCATATAAGACACATAGCCCTTAGTAGAGAATTGAGACAACCACTATTGCACAAATGCTTGCCATGTTAAAAAATTATTTATATTTTGTGAGTAACTGGAGGTTTCTTACAGCAACACACACTCTTCTCGGAAATGAGGGTTAAATGTCTTTTATTGATGTCATAGGCATTCACATGCAAGAAGAAGTGCTTTCCCTAGAAAAGTCAGATGAGGAAGCAAAAGTGCTAGTTATAGGAGGAACCAAAACACCCTGAGAGAAACAGTGTCTTTGTGTGTTTTTATGATTCTTCCTGACACTCCACAGCTTCTACTCTGTGGCCTTACAGTCTGCCGTGGCCTTACAGAAATGGCTCAATTACAGAAATAGCTCATTATATGGCCTCTTCATTTCAGCTCTCACCTTACAGCTTATTCTCAACAGAGTTGTGGTCTAGCTTGTTATGTTACTCCTCTGTGGACCACTCATCTCAAATGGTGTCTCAGGCACAGTCTTTGCAATGGCCCTAGGAGTGATCAGTCTGCATCTCCTACTACCTCTTCTCATGCCTTCTGATCCTGCTTTTTTAGCCTTTGCTGGTCCTCAAGCACACAATTTATACGCACTTTTAATGCCTATGCCTGAGACAAACTTCCTGAGATGAGATTAATGCTCATTCTCTCATGTCCTTAGGGAATTATGTAAATGTCACCTACTTAATAGCTCTTCTGTGATCGTTGTTTAAAACTATAACTCTGTCTCTTCTTTATCTTTTTCCTGTTTTGGTTTTCTACAGTATACTTTTTAAGCCAGCATTATAATGTATATTGTATTCACTTAATTATTTATTTTGTCTTGTCTATAGAGGACAATATTCATAATAGTTGGTAAGTTTTACAGAATGAATAAAAGGATGATTAATTGAATATGCTACCCAAGGACACAAGGTACTGCCAACATCTTTGAGGCACCTGGGCTTGCACAGAGTATTTCTAGACATTAGGAGTGAGATTACATACGGTATCACTATATAAACCCCCCAAGAAATTGCTAGCCTTTTCTGGATTTTGTTTGCACTGAAAGGGATCCTAAGGGTCATGCAACAAAATGTGTAAGTGCTGTATTGACAGCTCTGACAGAGAATGAAAGCATGCTCTAGCTCTATCCTTAAGAATGACAGGCAAACGATAAAGATCAAGATTTCTTTGATCTCATCTCAGAAATAGGAACAGTTTTTATGCCTTATGAAACTTTCTCAAGAGTCATCCATGTTGCATATCTGTAGGTCAGAGGACTTTGGGGTTTTTATTGGACAGTTGTCTAAATTCAATAATGTATGTAGCTAGAGTTTTCCTGGTCCTGCCTGGCCCACGGTAAGGACAAATCTCTCTCACCCGCCAGTCCCACAGCTGCTCAGACCCAACCAAGTAAACACACAGGGACTTATATTGCTTACAAACTATATGGCTGTGACAGGCTTCTTGCTAACTGTTCTTATATCTTAAGTTAACCCATTTCTATTAGTCTGTAAGTTGCCACATGGCTTGTGGCTTACCGGCACCTTACATTTCACTTGTCATGGTGGTGGCTGGCAACATCTCTCTGCCTCAGCCTTCCACTTCCCAGAATTCTCTTCTCTCCTTGTCCCACAAGTGCTGTGGGATGTTCTGTGTGTTAAATGTGTTGCTCTGATTGGTTAATAAATAAAACACTGATTGGCCAGTAGCCAGGCAGGAAGTATAGGTGGGACAAGCAGAGAGGAGAATTCTGGGAAGTGGAAGGCTGAGGCAGAGAGATGCTGCCAGACACTGCCATGACAAGCAAGATGTAAGGTACCGGAAGGCTACGAGCCATGTGACAACTTATAGACTAATTGACATGGGTTAATTTAAGATAGAAGAATTAGATAGCAAGAAGCCTGCCACGGCCATACAGTTTGTAAGCCACATAAGTCTTGTGTGTTTACTTGGTTGGGTCTGAGTGGCTGTGGGACTGGTGGGTGAGAGAGATTTGTCCTGACCCTGGGCCAGGCAGGAAAACTTTAGCTACAAATGTGTTAATGAATTTATTCATCATTAATTCATTCAACCACCACAATCATTAGTGCAATGACCTTTGTTTTCATTTCTAATCACAGAGTTCCTTCTATCTGCCCTGTACTGTCCTAGGTGATGGGGGTTACGTGGTGTCCCCAACAAGACTGCCCCCTTCCAGTGAGATTCTTTATAGGGAAAATGGCATTAAATAAGTAAATAGAAAGTGGCATCTGTAGCAGGGGACACAAAAGAAAGGGAGAACATCTGTGAAAATAAAATAAGGCTCTTGAACGTGATCATTAAGAAGACGAAATAGGAGACATTAGGGTGGGAGAGAAGCTGGGGAGGAGATGAGGGGCCAGCAGACAGAGGACTCCTGGGGTTATCTCCTTCAGCTTCCCATGTTCTGATGGAGAGCTAGGTATCAACTCTTTGTGGAGAGTCATGTTCCTCCTCGATCCAGAAAATTCCAGTGAGGATCCTAATATGAACAAGAATCTCCTGGAAAAGGACAATAGAAAGAATATGGGCATCTTGCCTATCTTGGTTTTTTTGAATGAAGATGAGGTCATCTCCATCCCTCCTAGACAGGCTGGCAAGCATGCTGTCAATCTTTAGGCTGTTTTAATTTAGCATGGGACCCTGGACTCAGTCAAGACAACAGATTCCCTGCCTGTAAAGACAACAGCTCAGTCCTGTTTAGGACAGTAGATAAACATAGACAGTAGGTAAACATAGACAGCAAGTAAAAATACTCTTTGGTATTACAGAAAAATCATTTGCATCATTAGTTTGGGTGGAGTACTTCTGAGTTATGACTATCTCTCTTCCTTGGGTGTCAAATTTGGTTTCTGCTTCAGAACTTAAGTAGAAAGGCATCATTCCCAACCTTCTTTCCTCCTCTCCTCCAGTGACAGACAGGTAAGAGTAGAAGAGACACTTTAGATTGGGAGATATTGGGTAATAATGGGTCTCACTTATCCCTGTGAGGGTCAGGACTGGCTTCAAACCTTGTTTTCTTTGTGAGCTACAAATACCACATAAGGCCTTGGGGCCATTTTCTGAATGAGAGATAGTAGGCATCATGGATTCAATATTATACATATTAATTTATAAGTATACAAAGACTATTACATCAAGTCAA
>CABHPQ010174422.1:0-28305 GCA_902168405.1 Peromyscus aztecus
TCTGTTGTGATTGAGAGTAGTTTGTGAATTTGGAAGCCTAACAGCTACAAATTTATAAAGTTCCTAGGGATATCAAGTATTTTATTTTTTCTCTGTGGTTTTTTTTTCAGAAAATTTAGAAAAAATCTTAATGGAATACACACTGTTTGTTCAGTGTCTCTGAGATTGTGCATGCTCATATGTACATATCTGAACTAGCATTATTTCTAGTGATTGTAGTATTTGTTCACAAAAAACCATCAAGTATATATGAATATGAATATGTATATATGTATACAACAGCAATTATTGAAAATATTTTTATTAAAGTTAATGGTAGAATTGTTTCACAAAATACTGTCATGAATATGCACATACATAAATGTGTGCTGCACCAATTAATTGAAAAAGAGCAAGAGGGGACATATGGGAGGACTTGGAGGGAGGAAAAACTGATATAATTATATTATAGTATTGAAAATTAAAGAAATAAAAAACAGTTGCCACTAGTCACAAAAAAGGCTTGAAGCATCAGTTGTGTTTCATCAATCATAGCACTAGATAGAGAAAGGTGGAGACACTGTTTATAACCATGTCAACATCTCAAAGCCCAACTGCCAGTCAGGTGCATGGAGATGCTGTCTCAAGAATAGAGTGTAGGGTGATGGAGGAAACACTCTTTTAACACTTAAATGCTTGCAGATTCATATATATACATGCAAACATCATGCATGGTTTAAAGCACACCCACACACAGGAGTTAGGATGTCATCACTATACACGTGGTGTTGCCCCATGCTCGGAGGAAATACAGGGAATTTCATCAATTTTTAAAAGAAATTCATATAATATAATACTGTTTCCTCTACCCCAACTCCTCCAGATCCTTCCTTCTTCCCCACCTACTGAAATCCACACCTTTTCTGTTTTCTTTTAATTAGAATACAAATTAATGTTTAATTAAATACATAAAACCTCATACACCAGAGTGTTCTGTGTGTGAGAGTTGTTGTAAGACACACAGGATTTTGGTTGAGGCTAAAATAAGAGAGAGAAAATGACAACAGCATTAGCCATGGTAACTTGAAAGAGGGTGGAGGGTGAGATGTGTGTGTGTGCATCTCATAAGGCCCACCCCACCTGTTTTCATGAATAGAAACGTTGCCCCTATCTTTATGGCATTCAGTGCTGGGCTGATAATGTACATGGACACTCCAAGATGTTTTCTGATTGGTGTTGATTTAAAATCATATTTCAGTATACAAAGAACTACAGACAAATAAAAGCTCTAAGAGTGGAAGATTTGTACTCTGGTTATCCTTTTCCTTTCATCTAGTATCCAATTATGAGTGAGAACATACTGTGTTTGTCCTTCTGGGTCTGGGTTACCTCACTCAGGATGATAATTTTCTAGCTCCATCCACTTGCCTGCAAATTTCAAGACGTCATTGTTTTTTTTTTTTTTTTTTTACTGCTGAGTGGTATTCCATTGTGTGTACATGTAACATTTTCCTCATCATTCTTTGGCTGAAGGGCATCTAGGTTGTTTCTAGGTTCTGGCCATTACAAAAAATCTTGCTATGAACATAGTTGAGCATGTGTTCTTGTGGAATGATTGAAGGTTCCTTCGGTATATGCCCAAGAGTGGTATTGCTGGTTCCTGAGGTCGATTTTCTCCCAATTTTCTGAGAAACTGCCTACAGCTCCAGAGAGGCTAGCTAAGAAGGATGACTCCAAGAGGGACACATGGATTGCCCTGGGAAGAGGAAATAGTTGAAATCTCCATAAGTAGACTGGTAATTAGGGGGGCAATGGAGGGTAGGTGATGGGGGATGAGAACCTAAGGGAATATGATGGTCCAACTGGAAAAGGGAGGGAGTGGGAATGCAATGAAAGAGATACCATGATAGAGGGAGACACCAAGAGGATAGAGAGAAACCGGGTTCTAGGGAAGTTCTCAATCCACAGAGATGACCCCACCTCAAAATACTAGCTATAGCGGAAGGGTGCCTGAACTACCCTACCCCAGTAATCAGATTAGTGAATACCCTAACTGTCATCATAGCACCTTCACCCAGTAACTGATGGAAGTAGATGCAGAGATCCACAGTCAAGCAGCAGGCCGAGATCCAGGTGTCCATTTGAAGAGAGAGAGAAGAGGGATTCTATGATCAAGTGGCATCAAGATCATGATAGAGAAGCATACAGAGACAAGCAAACCAAACTAGTGGTGACTCATGACTGTAGACCAATAGCTGTGGAGCCTCTATGGGACTGGACTAGGCCCTTTGTATAGGTGAGACAGTTATGTAGCTTAGTCTGCTTAAGGGGTCCCCGGGCAGTGGGTTCAGGATCCATCGCTAGTGCTTGAGTGGGTTTTTTGGAGCCCACTGCCTATGGTGGGACACTTTACACAGCCTTGGTCCGGGGAGGGGCGCTTGGACCTGCCTCAACTGAGTATTAGGTTCTGCTGACTCCCCATGGGAGGCCTTGCCTTGGAGGAGGTGGTAATTGTGTTGGGATGTGAGGGGAAGGCTGGGGATGGGAGGAGGGAGGGGAAGGGATCTGTGGTTGGTATGTAAAATGAATAGAAAATTTCTTAATAAAAAAGAAAAGAAAAAAATGAAATATGTCTTGCCAAGTTAGAAGAACTGAAAAAAAAAGAGTGGAAGAATTGTCTGCCTTAGGTCATTCATTGGTTATCTGGTATCAGGGGGGTCAGGCCTATAGTCATATACATTCAACACAAAAGGGATGGAGTATGCATCTTTTATACATTTATTTGGACATATAGGTTTATATATGGAACAATAATAATTAAAGTTATCTGTGAATAGGAAAGGGAGTATGAGGATATGAATGATTGGAAAAAGAAGATTATTATGTGTGAATGATGTAAGCATGTTTGAATGTATTATATATTATTATATAAAGTACATTTATTATTTTTGTTATATCATATATTTTATATAATATATTTGCATAACTAATAGATTTAATTGATAATGGTTTAATAATTTATATAAAATATAATACATTGAATTATAGTTTAATATTATTATAAATATATATAAAATACATGTTTATATATATATAGTTGTATTATAATGGTTTGAATAGGAATGGCCCCATTAGGCTCATTCATTTAAATGCTTGGTTATTAGGGAGAGATGCTATTTAAGAGGGAATAGAAGGTTGGACTTGTTGCAGTACTTGTGGCCTTGTTGGAGGAAGTGTGTCACTGGGGTGTGATTTGGGGTTTCAAATGCTCCAGTCAGGCCCAGTGTCTCTACCTGCTACACTCAAATCTGAATGTAGCACTCTCAGCTCCTTCTCTAGCTCTATACCTGCAGGTGGCCATGCTACCCACCATGCTGATAATGGACTAAACCTCTGAAACTGTAAGCAAGTCTCAAGTATATGCTTTCCTTCATGAAAGCTAGAATCACCATGGTGTCTCTTCAGAGCAGTAGAATGTTGAATAAGACATGTACAGTAAGTGTTTTTTGGCTTTTCCTCATTATAATTTCAAAAAATATTCTAAAATAACAAAAACAAAAACAGGTTTTTTTGTTTGTTTGTTAGAGGAAGTTGTCCAAGAGAATTAAGATGACATGGAGAGTCTAGAAAGTTCCAGAAATAAAAAATGTGGGTCACCAGGTAAAAATATATTTGAGGTAGCAATATAGTGATCATGAAGGCTCTCAGATATCCAGACAATTATAGCGTGTGGGTGTGCCTAAATTTGAGTCCAGCTCCAAGAATCCTTTCTATCATATATAAAACTCCTGATTTGATATTCACCCTGCAAGTGTGTGGCTGTGCTTGGAGTCCTCTTGCCACACTGTTTTCCTTCTCTTTGCTTACTTTGAGATTTCTTGTATGAAGAAAGAAATCCCTGAGAAAAAGTAAAGGCAATCACCTTTCCTTTCTTTTCCTTCATCAACCCCAGCCCAAGTTGCTGCATCTAGTTTGGCCAGTAGAGAACACAAATCTCCCGTTCATGAACAATGTATGGCTCTGTTCCCTAAATCTTACAAAAGGAAATAATGACCCAGATTGACATTTTGGAAACAGATGAAAATCCCAGCCTCTCACTCCGGTCTGTTAACTCTTTTTATACCATGAAAAAGTCTGAAGTTAAACACACACACACACACACACACACACACACACACACACAAACCAGAAGTGAAATGGGTTTGCTATTGGTTAAACATGAGTATATGGGGATATTCTTGCTTTAAAATGTGGTTCTGCATTTAACCCAGAGTAAGCAACATAAAGGGAGTTACAGAATTTTCTGCCACATCATGGGTGCAGCATTTATCTCCCATCACATCAGCCCAGGACTCTACCTCTGCAGCTCTGATATGAGTAGCAAACCCACATCAGAGACACCAGGCTGGGAAGAACAGCTGAAAACAGAATCTTCACATTGCTGGTGCTTGCCATGTCTCCTGTTCAGAAGCCCTGACTAGGACAATAGTCAGGAGGCTACATTGTTTACACACCTGTGCCCTAGTTGGCTCTGAGCTTTCAGGTTGCCATGACAAATGTTTGCTGAGGAGATTAGTATTGTGACATGGCTGCAGTTCAAGATTACTGAGGGAGGGATGGGGGTTAACTTTTGATTGAGAGCAACAACTATTGAATAGGTTGCCTATAGCCAGGTAGATGAGCCCACACATGCGCACAAGTGGGAAACATTAATTGGACTTAGTTGGCAAGAAAAGACAAAACAAAAACATGAAGTTGAGATGAAGATGGGAGATATTTTGGAGAGATTCTTGGGAAAGTGGAGGATGAGGGCATATATAGATAAGATGCACTATAAACAATTATGAAAATTAAAAAACAATATATAATCCCATTTCATAAAAAAAGACATTGCTAATTTTGTAGAAATTTGCAAATACCTCATCGATTCCTCAATTTATTGTCATGAGATTTTTGAACTGGTTATTAATTATTTTTTTATATTCTTCTGCTGTCTTAGTCAGGGTTCTATTGCTGTGAAGACAAAGGCTACTATTATAAGAGAAAGTGTTTAATTGGGGTGTTGCTTACAGTGTTAGAGGTTTAGTCTGTTATCATCATGGCAAGGAGAATGGCAGTAGGTATGGAGGTGGAGCAGTATCCAAGAGCTACATCCTGGTTCCTAAATTATGATCTTAAAGGTTAAACTCTTGCTGAGAACACATTGTACATAGGACTTGGAGGCATTGAGCTGGAACTAACCCAGAAGCATCTTCCTTAAGGACTGGCTCACATAATACCTAAGGTACTTTGCAAATATTCAAGTGAGAAAAACAAACAATAGTCCTACTGAGCTGTAAAGCCTATGAGACACCACAATAATCACAATGGCAAAAAAGTCCTAAAGTGGCTCTTATAATTTGGGGAAACAAACTGCTATCTCTTTTAACTTATGATCTACTTAGTGTGAATACTATATGTGAATAGTCTATTTACATAATTCCCATGATAAACCTACTTCAGCCCTTCTTCTGTCTCCCTACACCCTCTAAAATTCATTGCTTCTTCTTTAATTGTTATTGTCACATAGATATATACATAAATGTGTGTTGTGTGTGTGTGTGTGTGTGTGTGTGTGTGTGAGACTAAATCCATAAATACAAGTGACCATGGGATTCCCTTTCCAAATAATATGTCTACATCACAATCCCTACATCTACAGCTTAGGAAATCCCATAGAATACAGAGCAGAATTATCATAGGAGAAAGATGACCAGGACACCTGCTCTGAGGTTGCATCTTTTTCGTATGATAGGGAAGTTGCACCAATGAAATCTCAACAGTATGGTTGCCTAAACAAGACCTTCATAATGTCAGGCCAAGTTAACATGCTAATGTGGATGGGGGTAATTTCATAAAACTTCACCTTAAATGAAGAAGAGAGATCAATAGTGATTGATGAGAGATAGATAGATAGATAGATAGATAGATAGATAGATAGATAGATAGATGATAGATAGATGATAGATAGAATTACTTTTTCCCAACAATGAACCCCATAAGTTTTTATCCAATAAAAGTTGTTCAGCCTTAAAAATAGATGTATCAGTCACACTAAATGGACTCAGTAAGTTGCTTTTATGCATTGAATCGTGTGTGTGTGTGTGTGTGTGTGTGTGTGTGTGTGTGTGTGTGTGTGTGTTTGACAGAATTATAGATAATAGATAGCTGATAAATAGGTAGATAGATAAATTCTAGTGGGGGCATTGTCCTACTCAATAACTCAATTTAAACTCTTCAAATATGGATGTCAATATTTTAGAAAGTGTCTATAGCCTGGTAAAATTAAATATAGAATGATCTGATGATGAAAATTGCCAGTTACATTATAACTGAAATAATTTCATAATTAACTTCTTTGGGTTTAGAGACTTTATAGTCAGTACAAATTACAAATCTCCACGGTGTGTCTCAGGAAAATGTGTTTATTCTTCTGATCCAATTAGTGAAATGGAGAGTGAAGAGCACAAAGTTCTACACTCATCCTTCTTAAATCTTTAATTGTGACAGATTGTGCTTATACTTGCTTCCTAAAATGAAATGCTCTAGAGTCCTCCTTTGGTAACCAGTGTGTGAATGCCCAGAATGAACTTGTTGCCCTTAAGAGTCTATGAATAAATTCACAAAGTATGTGTGTGTGTGTGTGTGTGTGTGTGTGTGTGTGTGTGTGTGTATTCATATATATTTGTGACAACTTTATTTACTTAGTATTCAGGTGACTATAACAATTGAGATATTGGGAGTATAAATTCAACAACACAGCTTGGCAACTTGTCTTAGTTACTGTTCTATTGCTGTGAAGAGGCACCATGGCCACAGAAACTCTGATAAAGAAAGTATTAAATTGAGAGCTTGCTTACAGTTTTAAATGTTTAATTCATTCTCATCATTGTGGAGAACAAGGCATCTCAGAGGCAGACAAGATGCTGAAGAAGTAGCTTAGAGTTTTATGTCCTGATCTCCAGGCTGACAGAGAGAGAAACTCTGGACATGAAATGAGCATTTGAAACCTCAAACTCAGTGGCATGCATCCTTCAACAAGCCGTATGCTGATGGACTACGTGACCAATGCTTTGTAATGAGTAACAAATTTCCTTTTTCAACATGGAATTTTTTATATCTATGTTTTCATAACTAATATAATAAAGTGTCTTGAGAGGGTCATTAAGTCCAATGACAATATTATAATACTTTGGTTTTCATACATATAATTATAAATGCAACTTGATAAGATCATTTGATGGGTCAAATTACATCTTAAATAATGCATGTGTGTTTTATGCATATTTTTGTGAAGAGCCATACTAGTAGTTTATGATTATAACTTGCCTCAAAGCCCCTTTTAAAGACCTCACATTATATTATATATTATAATATATTATATTATTTTATTTATATTATCACCAAACAATAAAAAATAATTGAGCTTCTGAGATCATATATATTGTTTGTGATTTTTTTCTCTGTCATTCTTTCCGCCTTTAGTAGAATTCAACATTCATTCAGCATTTAAGCTTTGAATAAATTCGATGGTGTGTCATCAATCCTCAATGCTAGAGGAACCATTAGTTAAACCTATAAAACATGATAATGAGTGGGTACAATTGATAGTATATTATGACAAATAAGGAAAATACAAAAATGCCCCCTGTAACAACTTATACTCAATACAGCATATGAAGTTGTAGGTATCATGGAGGAAGGACAGAGGAACAGAATACAAATAAATCAAGTCCTTGCTGATTGGGGATAATATCGTTTCCCACATGGAAATTGTGTGGGTTCCATGAGCCCTTATAAAACAGACAGATTTAGAAGACTGAGGACCTTACAAAAAGCATGGGAAAGAATGGATAAGGCCTTGCCTTTTCATGGGGGAGAGTGGGAGTGTATTTTATCAGGGGAGGCTGGGGAGTGGGAGGAGGGAAAGAGGGGGATCCTTGAATGGTGTGTAAAATGAAAGCCAATTTTCTTAACAAAAAAAATGGGGCGAAATTATAAAGGTTAAAAAAAGAATGGATAAATAATTCAGCCATTAAAGCCTGGCACCCACTAAAATGACAAAACAACAACAAAATCACTTCAGGAAAATGACTTTATATAAATAAATAAATAAATAAATAAATAAATAAATAAATAAATATAGTGTGGAATGTAAATATATATTAATAAATATAAAATGTATATATGTATTTTCCTTTTTTCATATAAAGTATATATGTGTTATATGTATAACACATGTATAACATATATACTATACACACAGAAAAAACTATATACACAGGAAAAGTTTAAGTGTGTTACTCTTTTTATTTAGTTATTGTTCAGTGTGGTGGCAAAGAGACCATCAATTTCTACAGACTGTTGCCATTGCTTTTGATTACTTTACCGACCCATCTAGAACCCCCCAAGAACTCAATGGTTAGATAAGTTTCTGAAGTGTCATGGACATTTAGAAATCAGGTGGTACTGATCTGGAAGCTTGATCACTACTCCCTGGCTGTCATAGTTCTAGAAGATACTATTCTATACATGCTACTGAGGGAGAAAAACCACTGCTTCTTTGCCAGTTGTGAACCCTGCATCATTGAGGGGTCACCCACAAAAGTTTGAGGGATGTTTACAGAATCATGGGTTGTTATACAAAAATGATAATTTTAAAAGAAAGCATAAATGATTACTTGGTGCCCACACAAACATGATGGTGTCCTGGAAGCTTTGAACTTTCAGTTATAAATAGCTGTGAGCTATGATATGGGTGCTGGAATTGAAGTCAGGTACTATGAAAGAATAGCAGATGCTCTTGGCCATTGAGCCATCTGTTCTTCCACTAATCTAGATTTTTTTGATTCAGAATTTCTGGGATGTGTTTTATGCAGTCAATGAAGTTGCAGAGTCAGAGGATTTTATAATATTTTCAGCTACCCAATCTATGTAATGTCAAGTACCCCTTCTTTAAAAATCATCCATAAAATACCTCAGCTGTGATGATGGTATTTTCAGGAGACATTAACATCTTTTCTTTTTGTTATCAAACTATTGAGACAAGGATCCTCAAGGAATTAGAATTTCCTTAGACAACTGTGACCCTGCTGCAGCCAGAGTCTGTGTTGAGGTCTGTGGTTCCTGTTAACATTGGGTCTCTTGACTGCCTAGAGTCTGAACTACCACATGGGGCCAGGTTCAAACCCAGAGACCGACCATACTTCTGCTGCTGGGCCCATCCAGATTTTCGAGGCCTACAATACACTACCACCAGAGGACATAGCAACATCCAGCTCCAAACTGCTGCCAGTGTCCACATCTGGGTCCATGGTCCTGAAGCAGATGGGGTTTGCATGGACCCACTACTACCATAGTGGCCCATGAAACCCATGTGTTGAACCATGTGTTGAAGTACAAGGGCCCTGCTGAGCTGGCCCCAACCCTCACTGGCCGGGAGTGAACTGCCTTCCCCTAACCCCATTGAAGAGCTGATCCTGAACCTTCCCAGCCCTGAGATAACAGACTCTGATGACACCAACACGAGAAAGCTGGCCCATTCTCTAATAGGAGAAACGGAACCCCATGCTTGGGAAGGTTCTTTCACCTTTTACCACTGGCTCTGCCCCTCAGCTGAAAGGAGTGGTCCTAGTGGCCCAGACTGACCAACTCACCTGACACCTAGGCACACATCCAGGGCCTGGTGTTGGCACACCATAGCATCTAGCCTGTCTTTGAACTGTTACAGAGTGGGAAGGGACTGATACTGTGGAACCATAGCCATAGAATCTCCTTGACTTGTGGCAACAAAAGGATAATAGAGAGGAATGCATGTGGAGGCCCAGTATTCATGGTGTACCAAAGCCTTGAACCTGACAACAACTCATTACACAATGAACATTTACAAGTAAGGCTGTTTGGACAAAATGATATAATGCATGAGACACAGCAGCTCCCAATGCCTTTAAGATGAAAGAAGAGGTACAGGAGATGTGGGAAAGACAGGGGGATCAAGATCATGCTCTCTCTCTCTCTCTCTCTCTCTTTCTCTCTCTCTCACTCTCTCTCTTTCTTTCTCTCTCTCTCTCTTTCTTACTATTCTATATTTTTATTCTTTTTTAATCTTTCCTTTGATGCGACACTACAAAAGTGAGGAGCAGATACCTTGAAATGGGAGATGACTGGGATTGGGGTAAATGATTTGAAATTCCCAAAGAATCAATAAAAAAAGTAATTAAAAAAATTTCTCAGACATCCCATGATGAGGAAAGAAAAAGGATGGCGCCAACTAGGAGAGGAGTCTGAATCCAATCAGACAGTGCAAACACTTTTGACAACATATCAGACCAGCTTGCAGGAGGATCTGGAACTGAAATTATGATTGAGACATTCATACCTTAACCGGGACAGCAGAGGTGTGCATCTACTTACAACTAAACTTCATTCTAGAACAGACTTGGGTTGGGGAGATCCTTGGAACTATTTCTACCTCTGTCTAGTGTGGCCTCGTTGAAAAATTGTCACTTTTGTGTTTTTCAGATTTACTTGTATGTATTAGTGGCCTACTGCAGGTACATGAGTGTTACTGCTCTGTGTTTCTTATTTAACAAGACGGTTACATCTACACATGAGCCTGGCTTATTATTCTAAAAAGTCTGGGTTTTCTGCATAAAACATAATTTGTTCATAATTCATAGATAATTAAGCCTTTTACCCATAAGAAAACAGATTTCTTTTTAATATTAGAGCCTAATAACAACCCATCTATATGGAAATTTCAAAACTCTACAGTCTATGGGTTTTTGAAAGGATGGGGACTGTTGAGCAAATTCACTTTATTTTCTTATTATGCTTTTTCTGTGTAGATAGTTTTATTCAGTTTTTAAAGTAAGGAGAATGGTAACATTTCTCTTATGAAAGGGCAGCTGCAGAACTTTCCACAAAGTTCAGCATAGAATGGGCATGATTGGAGACCTGTGTGTAAGCTATTGACTCTATGATTTTATCTTTCACATAATTTTTCTATTGTCCTCTAAATTTGAGACAAAACCCAGAAGACCTCATGATACCATAATGTATAAAGGTTCATGGTACAATAGTATTAAAATCTTCCAATAAGAGGACATTGATGCGTCTCAGTCAAAAAATGGAATATGCCTCTGAGTACAGACAAACCACTTTATCTTGATGAAAAAAAAAAACAAATTTAGATAGATGCTTAAAATTACCCCTTTTTTAACATCAGATGGGCATTTGGTTTGCTTCCTAAGAGTATCCTGCTCTGCCTCTTAAGCTTTCCCACCTAGTGCACCTCATCTACTGCCTATTGGAGCCTCACCTCACAATAGATTTATCAGAGAAAGTTTGTATGTCATACTTATGATGTGGGTAATGTTTTCCTGTGTAATTATGATACATCGATGAATTATGTAATTATTCACAAAAACAATTATTTTCTGTTCTATTATCAACCAATTTGTGTTGCACCCACCTCGACCAGCAAGGAAGACGCAACACCGAGCTCTTCTTTCAGCTGTTTATTCAGGACCTTGTTACAAGCGATGTCTTGCTATTGGGAGGGCAGAGGGCAGAAGCCAGCACCATCTTTAGGGTGCGGCTCCATGCAGCTCTCTACAGTTCCCCCTTTTTGTTTTGCAAAGCATCAGGCAAGAGTAGTGGTCCGATCTCTGTTACAATAGAACTTGTACTAATGTTTATCCAAGTGTCATCCACCCAGAAAACACTAGACCTGTTTGATACCCCTTTTCACAGAGGTGGGAGTTAGGGTACCAACCCACATGCAATCAGACTTGCTCTTCTTGAGGACAGTATACCTTGGCCTCAAGTGCAGTGCGCACACCTCGCATCCTGTGCTCAATAGTTCTTTAAGGTGGCCAACCAGGCCTGGGGAGACTGTCCTGCTTCAAGGGCTGTAAAGGCCTGGATAATCATGTCTGCATTATGATGCTGTAAGACTCGGATGCGACAAATGCACCACAAGCATGCTAGGGAGGCAAGCACCAGTAAACCTACTAGGGCTCCTAATCCCGCCCACTCTTTCAGATGATTCATGGCAGAGGCAATCCAAGAGGTCAGTTCTCCCGCCAGTCCTGGATCTATCCTGGTCAAATTCACGGTCACAATGGCCACTCTAAGCTGCTCCATCAGGTTATCAAATTCTCCAGTTCAATTGCCTAAAAGATAACTGGATAATTGTTTAGACAAGTTTGCAGCATGTGTAAAATTTTTATACTGAATACTCGTTACACAGAGTCCAGGATACTTCCACTCACATCCAAGTTGAGCCAACTGCCAAAGAATGTCTATCTGCTCTTGAACCAGGTCAACTCGTTGATTAACCACCATCAATCCTCCTCTCAACTGGGCATTAATGCCTTTTTGGACATCTAAGGCATGGGCCACATTGCCTGAAAGATTGTTTAAAGTCTCAGCAGTTTGCACAGTATGACTCATGGCAATAACTGCAGTGGTGGCACCAACGGCCAAAAAGGAGATAGCTGTAACTATGGCTGCCGTAATACCAAAATCCCACTTAGAACGGAAGTGAGTCATAGCATGGGGTGCATCCACAGGTAAAGGCATCCAGCAAGACATACGAACTACCATCGCATAATTATACTGACTGGCATTCCAGCATTGAACATAAAAGCAGGTTGAATTAGAACAATGGCTAGGTTCTTGCACACTAACAATAAACAAAAAGGGGGGGTAGACACACACTGGAGTAGGTGAGTAAGTAACATTCATCAGGGGTTTGACACCCTGATTAGAACATCCTGGGGAAGTAGAAGAGACACCTGGGGAAGTAGAAGAGACAGGTTCTTCGTTATCCCACTGCCCCCATTTCTGTGAGGTACTCCAGGTAAACTGATTGACTCCATGCATCCTGCCAGCAACCATGGCTAAAGGTTCTGCATTTAGACAGCTGCCGTTAATGCCACATAAGAGCCAGGTGTCAAAGGGATTGGACACATATGATTGATGAGGATCCTGATCAGTAAAATTCTGTCCCACAGGTTTCATTAAATCCTGTGGCCACCCCTGGGGAAAAGATAAAACGTTTGTTGCGATCAGCCCAGGTCACAGTGTGGGATTGACATCCAGTCCAAGGCCAAAGTTCTCCCCAATTTACTCCCCAACAGTACCGGGCCCATTTGGGCTGGAGGGAAGCTACGTCCTCATGCATTTTTGCTGGCCAGTGCCCTGAAATCCAGGTAGCATTGGAGGACTTGCAAGGTCCTGTGGCATCATCAGGCAAATCAAACCATCCTGCTGTCTGATTATATAATGGAATGCATGGGGAAACCTCCGACCTATTCGAAATTAGCTGAAAGCACAAAGCTCCTTCTAGGGCAGAAGATCTAGTTTCTCCTACAGAGGCAATCTCCTCATCTATAGGGAGGTAGGGAACATCAAGGGTTTTGTTTGTGGAGAAAAGTCATGGGAATAGCCTAGCATCATGGCGTATCATTAGGGGTCTTGGGAATACCAACAGTATCCCCCATCTCAACTCCATCTTTCCTTGCTGACACATCAGGAGCATCATCAGGGCCATCACCAGTATCCTCTTTATCATTGGCAGCATCATCTTTCTCACCCTGGACCTTTCTGGTTAGTCGCTCTGGTACCCACACTGGGTCTTGCTGGTCCTGAGGAAAAACACAAACAGAACCTCGTGCCCATGTCAGCACGGGATCTGGTCCATGCCAGACGCCTGTTAACATGTCCTTCCACTGTACCATGCTCTTGTTGGGGCTTTGCGGATCTTGATGTCTATCCGCAGCAGATTGATTATGAATGTCCAAATTTAAAAAATTGATAGTGAATAAGGCAAGGGATATTCTTTCTTTTGGGGAATGGCCGTGGCCTATTCCCCCTTTTTGTTTTTGCAAGATTTCTTTTAACGTGCGATGGGCACATTCCACTATCCCTTGACCTTGTGGATTGTAAGGCTGACCATGTATAAGTTATACATCCATTTGTTGGCAAAAGGAGGCAAACTTTTTTCCTGCATAGGCAGGTCCATTATCTGTTTTAAGTTGCTGTGGTTTTCCCCAGACTGCCCATGCTTTGAGGCAACGGCAATGATATTAGATGCCTTTTCTCCCGTCAATGGTGAGACATGAGTTATCCCGGAACAGGTATCAACGGACACATGAACGTATTTGACATGGCCAAATTCTGGAATATGGGTAACATCCATTTGTCATATTCTTAGTGGAAGCAAGCCTCGAGGATTGACTCCTAAACCAGGAGGATGATGATAGATAACACACTGAGGACAATCTAAAACAACCTTTCGTGCATCTGCTCGGGAGATGGAAAATTTCTGTTGTAAGGTCCTTGCATTGATATGAAATGTTTTATGGAAATCATATGCTCTTTGTATAGTGGAGACAAGAAACATCCACTCTTGTTGGGTGCACTGATCTACCACTTTATTGCCTTCTGACAAGGGTCTGGGCAATCCAGTGTGCGCCCATATATTCTGGGCAAAGAATGGGGATGTTGGTTGCCAAATTAATTGTTGCAATTGTAAAAATAAAGACCTGACTGAGCTGGAGGCCTTTATAGGCCCAGCACATTCTAGGCATTTTAAGGCATTCACCACATAGCAAGAGTCAGAAACCAAATTAAAAGGAAAAGGACAGGTCTTAAAAACCTCCAGCACTATAAGCAATTCCACTTTCTGTGGTGCTCCTGGCAAGAACTGATGTTTTACTGGTTTTTGAGAATCTATCATATAAGCACCACATCCTGTTTTTGATCCATCTGTGAATATTGTGCTAACTCCTATCAAAGGCTTCATAGAGGTTATCTTAGGAAAGACCACTGGATGTTCTTTGAAAAAACCTATTAATGGGTGTTTAGGGTAATGGAAATCTATTTGCCCTGCAAAGGTGCAGCACAATATTGCCCAATCATCTATGGCAGCACATAATACTTGGACTTGACTAGAATCATAAGGAACAATCAATGTTTTGGGAGATGTTCCAAAATGTGATAAACATTGCTGAATACCTTGCTGTGCAAGTAACGCCACAGCGGTAGGATAATATTCAATAGACTTCGCAGGCGAAATTTTTGTATAGACCCATAGCAAGAGTCCTTTCTGCCATAAAAGCCCAATAGGTTGTGAAAAGATAGGTAAAATGCATAAGGTAATGTCATTTTCATTTTGCACTCTTTGAAGGAGAGCCTCCTGTAACCTATCCTCTAATTTCCTCAAAACTTCCCAAGCTTCATTGGTTACTTGCCTGGGTGACTCTAAGGCTGTGTCCCCAACCAAGATATCATATAATGGTTTTAATTCATAATTGGCCATCTTCAAGCTTCCTCTAATCCAATTTATATCTCCTAATAACTTTTGAAAATCATTTAAAGTGCAAAGATGGTCCTTCCTTAATTCTACCTTCTGAGGAAGAACATGATGATTGGTTATCTTGGAGCCTAAATAATTAACAACCTTACTTTGCTGTACCTTTTCGGGGGCAATACAAAGGCCTTTTCCCTTCAAGCAATCAATGAGTGAACAATATGCCTCTTGTAAAATGCTCTCCTCTCTAGCTGCTAGAAGTATGTCATCCATGTAATGGAGGCATCTTAGACTCGGAAAACGTGCTCTCCAGGGCGCCAGTACTGCTGCTACAAACAGCTGACACATAGTAGGACTATTAGCCATGACTTGCGGTAAAACGACCCATTGGTATCTTTCATCGGGCTCCTCATGATTAATAGATGGTAAAGTAAAGGCAAATCTTTCACTATCACTGCTATGCAATGGAATGGAAAAGAAACAATCCTTAATGTCCACCACTATAATAGGCCAATTCTCAGGCAAGGCTGACAGCAACAGAAGACCTCGCTGTACAGGTCCCATAATTCTCATCTGATCATTTACGGCTCTGAGATCACGTAATAGTCTCCACTTTCCTGATGTCTTCCTAATCACACATATGGGGGTATTCCAGGGGGAAAAGGAAGGCTTAATATGTCCTTCTTCCAGCTGCTCTCTCACTAATTGTTTTGCAGCTTGCAACTTTTCGGAGGAGAGTGGCCACTGAGGAACCCACACCAGTTCCTCCATTTTCCAGGATATAGGAATACCTTCCTCAGTGGCCCCTAGGAAAAACCCAATCCTTGTCTAGGCTTCCTTAAGACAGTTTGTATTGGTTCTTTCCTGCCTTGTAAGAATTTCCCTAGGCCAAAGGTAGGATGACATCCCATATTTTTCATGATGGTTTGGGATTCTTTGGAGTATTCATTACTCAATTTAAAGCCCATGGAGCTCAGGAGGTCCCTTCCCCAAAGTGATACTGGAAGCTCAAGGACATAGGGCTGCATAATGCCAGAATGACCTTCCTCATCATGCCAACTCAGCATACTTGCACTAATATTAGGAGCGCTGGCGTACCCCAGTCCTTGCAATGTTTGTGATGAGGCCTGTATTGGCCAGCCTCGAGGCCAGTCTTTGCTAGCAATGATACTGTGATCTGCGCCAGTATCCAAAAGCCCCATAAATTTTATACCATTAATAGTTAACTGTAATGTAGGCCTTTGATCTAATTCCAATGATAAAAATGTTAAATCCGTTCCTGATGATCCAAAACCTTTATCTCCTCTCTTCTTCTCATGAGCTGGGTGTAATTCATGCAAACTAGGTAATAGGAGAAGTTGTGCAATCCTATCTCCTGGGGAAATGGCTGTAATTCCTTTTGATGACTCAACCATGATCTTAACCACACCTGTATAATCAGAGTCAATAACTCCAGGATGGACTCATAAGCCCCTTAGAGTTGTAGAAGATCTTCCTATCAGTAGTCCTACCACCCCAGGACTGAGGGGACCTTTAAAATCTGACTCTACTACTTGCACCCCCATCTGGGGAGTTAATACAAGTCTGGTGGTGGCATAGAGGTCCAATCCTGCCGAACCTGCAGTGGCTCGCCGCGGTGCTTGGGGTGTCTGAGGGTCGGCCACCATTCCTCCTGTTTCTGATCCTCCATTGTCCCATATATTTGTGGGCCCTGAGGTTGGGGGCCCCGCTGTCTGTTTTTTGAAAAGGCAGTATTCCCAATAAGCTGTCCATTGATGTCTCTAACTGATCTGCATTCATTTGCCCAGTGTTTCCCTTTTTTGCACTTGGGACATAATCCAGGGATAGGGTGTCGGCTATTTTCTGAACCTTGGCAGCTTCCTCCTTGGGGGCAATTAAACTTCATATGCCCTGTCTTGCCACACCGGAAGCAAGCTCCACTTCCCCCAGTTTTCTTCTGGCTCATTTGCAAAACTGCCGCTGCCAACCCAGCACTAGTTAAAGGTCCTCCTAACTCTCTACAGACTTTCATCCAGACCTCCAACCCTTTCATTTTATAGGGTGTGATGACTGTCCTGCATTCTTTTGTGCACTGTTCATAAACTAGCTGCTTAATAAGGGGCATAGTGGCATCAGGATCCCCAAAAATCTTTCCAGCTGCATCTACCAGATGAGCTACAAAGTCCAAGAATGGCTCCATGGGTCCCTGAATAATCTTTGTAAGGTTGCCGCTAACTTCTCCTCTATTGGGCAGTGCCTTCCATGCCCTAGTAGCTATGTTATTGATTTGGTCATAAACCTGAACTGGATAACCATTCTGTTGATTAGCGAATCTGCCCTGTCCTAGCAGCATATCCAAGTCCCAAGCGGCTTGACCCTTGCCCGCGGCTCTATTTGCTGTTGCCTGTTCACTGGCAAATTCTATCAAAAAGGCTTTCCAGTCCAAATATTGCCCAGAGCTAAGGCAAGCCTGTGCAAGATTCATCCAGTCTGATGGTGTCATAGCAAACCTATGTAAAGCTTCTACCTGGGCCACTGTAAATGAGGCTGTTATGCCGTGTGTGCGGACCGATTCTGCAAAAGACTTGATGATTTTGAAGTCTAAAGGCTCATGATACCTTTGAGCTTGAGCATTCTGAAACACCGGAAATGCCACCTGCATCTCTGTTCTAACTTCCCTCCAGACATTGGGGTTAAAATATGCTCCTGTTTCTGGTGTTGTCACCCCAGGATATGGTGGGGGAGCAGAGGGTATAACATACCCATGATTTTTCTCTTGTTCCTGCTTATGCCTTTCCTTGTCTTTTCTTTTCTTTCTAATCTTTACCCTCTGTAATGACTCACATAATGATTCCACATCCTCATCATCTAGGATGGTACCTGCATTAGCAGATCAGAGAGGCTAGGATATAAGCTTGTTCGCCTTTTCCCTTCCTTCTCACCTTTGTTAGAAACATTCTTTACAGACCCCGATCTCTCCGACATGGCCTTCTCTGATGCTGCCTTTCTTCCTGCAGTATCTCAAGTGCAGCCTTGCCATTCTCAACTGCTTCACTACACCTTTGATCTTCCAAACAGCCTATCAATTTCCACACTGGTATAACTCCATGTC
Source organism: Peromyscus aztecus (assembly GCA_902168405.1). Classification (NCBI taxonomy): domain Eukaryota; kingdom Metazoa; phylum Chordata; class Mammalia; order Rodentia; family Cricetidae; genus Peromyscus; species Peromyscus aztecus. Next base: position 18,450 of record CABHPQ010174422.1, read on the forward strand.
TAAGTGTGCCCTGCTCTGCGGCAAAGTCCAGGTCCCATCCCAGTTTCTCCCAGGAGGACACCGTAAGACTACTGGAAACCGCGAACCAAGAGGCAACAACATCACATTCAGTTAAGAATCTTTCTATGGTGCTTTTCATGATTTTCAGCTTCTTTGACAGAAGCAGCTCATTAAGAGCCAGAAAAATTGAGTGCGAGGAAGAAGCGCCCATCCTTGTACATCCTTTCCTTTCTAACCTAAGAGGTTTCTTGGAGTCTTTGCCGAACAGCCCCAGCCTTCTAGTTTCACTTTGGCTCCAAGCGTCCACGGAGCTCCGGGAGTTCAACACACTCATCAGCGGCTTTCTCCTGCTCCTCCCCTATCTTTGGACAGGAGTGACTATTTTCTTGTCCCGCTTCACCACGGATCCCACCTTACCTGGGACTTACCAGTATACCACCCTGACCACAGAAAGTTCTGAGCTCCACGGAGAGACGGAGGGTTCCCTGTACAGGCCACCACTTGTCACACCCACCTTGACCAGCAAGGAAGATGCAACACCAAGCTCTTCTTTCAGCGGTTTATTCAGGACCTTGTTACAAGCGATGTCTCTCTCTGGATAAGCCTCTCCCAGCCCTTAAGTAGGCCTGGGCTACCAATCCCAGACAGCCACGTGGGCACTGTCCATTGGTCCATGCGTACGCAAGCCACATACCATTCCAGCCATGTCCAAATAAGGAGTTGTTTATCACAGAGAGCATTCGCCATCGGGAGGGTAGAGGGCAGAAGCCAGCGCTATCTTTAGGGTGCGGCTCCACGCAGCTCTCTACAAATTTGACTGGTTTTTATTTATTAGTTTATTTGGTTGCTTGTTTTTTTTTTTTTTTTTTTTTTTTTTTTGTTTTGAGACAAGTTCTCATGATGTAGCCCTGGCTGTTCTAGAATTCAATATATAGACCAGACTGTCCTCCAAATCACAGAGATCCACCTGTCTGATTCCCAAGACCTTGAATTAAACACATGCAGCACCTTGCCTGGTTAATCAGGTTTTTAAAAAATATATTCTATTTTTATTTATGTATAAATCTTTGTGGTTTTGTATGGGTTAATGTACCAAGTGACTGAAGTACCTGTGGAGTCCAGAAGAGGGTGCCAGATTCCCCTGGAGCTAGAGTTACAGTTGTTTCCTTACCAAATGTGGGTTCTAGGAACCAAACTCGGGTCCTCTACAAGGGCATCCAGTTCCCTGAACTACAGAATCATCTTTCTCTCAAACCAGACTGTGTTTCAATAATTAGAATGGATTGCATATTTCTGTTGTTGTGTATTACATGGCATTGATTGAAGACAGAAATGTATGCATGAGAAATCAATTCATTTAGTCAACAGAAGAATTAGTACAATGGTAAGGGGATGGAAAGAAATTCATGAAACCAGGACTGTGGCTTCACGTAATAAAAGAAAATTGAAAAGGGCAAGTTATCTTTGTTGTCATGATTCTGATTTCACAGAAAAGGTGATATGGGGGAAATATTCCTGATCTTGTCATCTATGAAGCTTCAAAAGCAAAAAGCAACACAAACATACAAAACAGTAAGATGTGCATGAGGTAATGATATTGACGAAATTGCTTAGATTGTAAATGAAAAAAACATTATTGGAAGAGGAATGTGGTGGAATATTTTATTTAAAAAAAAGATACAAGTGACGGGGTTAAACTATATTTGTCTTCATTTGGTGTCCTCAGCTCTGTTCCGTGCTTTAGAATGACAGTTTTCTGTGTGAAAATTGATTATCTACCACAAAAGTAAAGTGTGTGAAAGGTTGTGTCTTAGGAGAGTTTTAGAAAGATTATCTACACTTACAGTATTTTCCAATGTACGATACCCTCTTGACTTCCACAAATATTACTCATTTTTAACTGTCAAGTGTTTCGCAAAATTCTTTCCCATTGACTCCTGGATAAAAGAAATCTACACTTTGTCCTAGGAGAGAGTAGCTTCTCCTCCTGTTATGAAGATTAACATTAATACCAATCATAGCTTTTCCACTTTTTATTATATGTATGAATAGAATTATAAGTAGAATACTACATTTAAATACATAACTCTAGTAGACTAATGTAAGAATTTTAGCAAATTAAAATGAGAGTAGGCTCTCTTGCCCTGTTTGTACTCAGCCATATAGTGTCTTTATTGATCACAAGTGTCCGTGAAAGATAGTTATAAGGGAGGGAAAAAGTAAACACAAACAAAAACATCATTGGAATTCCTTAAGATTTCCAGTTATTTTGAGTAAATTTAAAAGTCTCAATATATGATTATTATGAATATTTTCATATGCATTTTTCATTGTGTGATGAACAGTGATGTTACCTGTGAACATCAAGTGCTGCCTCTTCTTCTTTGGAATACTGAGTTCCTTAGCCAGCTTCTTAAGCCCCTGTTTCTGTGGTTTGCTCAGGCTCTGTCCATTCCCTACAGTGCATAGAACAGAAGACAGAAGAGGTGGCTCAGAAGACATTGGATGACTCAGGATGGATCCAGTAAGGATGGGGCACATTGTCCTAATCCGTATGAACATGCTACCTTCTGGAACCTCCCTCATCCCCACCAGCTACATTGTGCTCAACCTAAGATTTCTAAAGCGAACAGAACACATTTAATGGAGTCAAATTCTGGGGAACCATGACCATCCCCTCCCTAAAGACTAGTGTCATTATTATTATTGTTGTTATTATTATCATTGTTTTGTTATTATTTATTCATGCTTTCAGTGTCATCATAATATTCATTCACAAATGACTGCACTGAATTCTGATTGTTGGAACTGGTGAACTAAATATCTATCCAGGTTCTGGCATCTCCTCTTACTTCTGTGTATATTTTAGAATTCATGTCTGGGTTTTGTTGATTATTATTGAAATGAAAAGTGAAATTAGGCTGAACAGTTTTATGAACCTGGTATCAGCTACCATCTATACTCAACTCTCTCTACCTACACCCACCCTAAACCTCACCCTCCCACCCTATCTCAACTCCCCCACTTCCCCTCACAACTTGCTCAAACAGAGCCAGCTGGCTGAAGTTTTGTCAACTTGTCAGCAGCCAGGTTCATCTGGGAAGAGGGAACCTCAATTGAGAAAATGTCTCCTTCAAATAGGCTTGTGAGAAGCCTTGTAGGGCATTTTCTTGATTGATGACTGAGGTGGGAGTGCCAAACTCACTATGGGCAGTGCCACCCCACCCCCGGGCTGATGATCCTGGGTGCTATAAGAAGGCAAAAACTGAGCAAGCCATGAGAACCAAGTCAGTAACAGCATCCTCTATACTTCTGCTTCAGTTCCTAATAGGAGTTCATGCTTCACTTCCCTGGATGATTGACAGCAGCAAACCTTTTCCTTCCCACCATTCTTTTGGTCATAGTGTTTTATCAGAGCAATAGAAACCCTGTGATAGCCATCACACTACAAGCCACTAAAGTCCCATTTGTCTCTTTTCCACTGTCATTGTGCAAGGCGATGATGCCATCTGCCTTCTTTACAACTTGGAAATAATTTTTACCAGAGTTGTAATTAAAACAGAAACAGATCAGAACTCAGTAGAATTGTCATTTTTTCATTATATTTGACATGACATATCTATCATATTATTTTTTCTCCCTTCAATTGCTTCACAAATGTCCTTCATAGTGGGATAGACTTATAAATGAGAGATATCAAGTAGGAGAAACATTTTAGACTTCACTTTGCTCTTATAAAAATATTTTCAATAAAAAAGAACTTCTGTAATTACATTATGTCTTCACTGCCTATTTAAAAAGTAAACTCATGAGGCTAATAGTAAAATAGCACACTGTGTAGTTTACATAAAATAAAGATTTTAAGAAGTGGTCATGCAGCATCATGGGATTGCTTTCTGAACATCATTTTCACTTTCCTTAAATAGTCATGGACATCTGAATTTTTTTTCTGTTCATGGTTTTAAATAAAGTTAAAATTTTGCACATTTTTGTCAAATTTCCATTTTTAAATATTGCCCTTCTTAGCTTTGGGGTTTGAGTTATTCACTCCTTAAGGACTTTTTCATATTTTATAGTCAACAAAATCATATCATTGAAACTAAAAGAAAATAGTATTGGGAATGAACATCTATATTTAAATGATCTTCCAGTTATTTACCTTTTTAGTGTTTTTATTCATTTATTCTCTCACATTTACATCCTGCCTTTAGTTTCTTCTCCTATCTCTCCTCCCAGTTCCTTGCCAACCTGTATCTACTCCTCCTCCATTTCCCTTCAGAAGAAGGCAGACCTCCCAGGAAAATCAACCAAACTTAGAATATCAAGTTTCAATAAGACTAGGCATATTTCCTCATATTAATGCTACATGAGGAATCATAGTAGGAGGAAAAGCTTCAGACACCATCCCTGTTCCTTCTGCTAGGAGTCTGAAAACATACAAAAACAGAAACAAAACCCACCAAGCTACACAACTATAACACATACGCAGAGGGCCTAAGTCAGACCCATGCAGAATACCTAGGTCAGACCCATGGAGTCTCCCTGATTGTCTGTTCAATCTCTGTGGGCACCTAGGAGCCCAGGTTTGTTGTTTCTGTGGCTTTTCTTGTGGTTTCCTTGACCATTCTGGTTCCTGCAATCCTTCCACAGGATTCACCTAGTTCTGCTTAATGTCTGGCTTGGATCTCTGCATTTGTTTCCATAAGTTGTTCCAGTTGTTTTCAATGGTAGACAACCATATTACATCTATATGAGTTAGTTAGTTTTTGAGTTTTTTCAAGACAGGGTTTCTCTGTATTGCTTTGGCTATCTTGGAACTCACTTTGTAGACCACCAGATTGGCCTGGAACTCAAGTAGATCCATCTGCCTCTGCCTCAGAGTGCTTGGATTAAAGGTATGCTGTGGCATTGCTAGGGTAGGACTTATTTTGACATATCTCCGATAATAATTTTTCCCAAGAAGTTGTGTAACTCACCTTAGCTTCTCACCATCCCATAAATGTTTGGAAGTTTAATTAGATTTACACTCAGATCAGAAATTATCAGGTAATTAAATTGAAATTGTTTGGAATTGTGACCCCTGAGTGTGTGGCCTGGACTGACATTCTCTCTCTCTCTCTCTCTCTCTCTGCCTCACATCTCTCTTTCCAATGCACATACACACACACACACACACACACACACAATGGTTTGAATTATCCGTTGTGTTAAGTAATCACATTATCACAGACTGTTTGGTACTCGCTATCTCTATTTTTTTTTCTTCTACAACTGTGTGAGTCTGGCACTTGAAGTCCACCCTTAAAAACAAAGCAAAACCCTACTAATGCTTCATGCTTGTGTTTGTAGCATTAAAAGCCTTGGGGGATATTTAAATTTGGGAAAATAAACCCCATTTTCAAGACTGGGACAGAGACTCTGGGGTCAAGAAAAAAATGGGCAGGAAATCCAGGCTTCCAAGAGAAGACTGTCCTCATTGTCTATCTGAATTTTCTATTTCTGACTGGTTTCAACCAGAGTTGCCCAAACTTATCAAACGGTAGAAAATTAGAGTAGTCAATCTTGCTGAAGTCAGGGACACAAGTCAGGATGAGGCCACAAAACTCTGAATATGCCCAGGAGACAATGACAATATTGGCAAAGGACTCCTATCCTGTGTACAAGCCAAGGATAGGTGTGGCAATTGTGGGGATACAGACAATGATGGGGGAGGTGTAGTTTCTAGGCAAGATTCAAGCACAAAAAAACAATGTTCATATAAGGTAGGGAAGGAGAGAGTGTAATTACAATTATTTTCTTCATTTTTTGCCATTATTTTCCTTTTAACCATCTACCGTTTTGCTGGGACTATCTCATGACACCCTGCTTTCACGTGTTCCTTTAAAAGCATTAACCAAGCCTTCTATAACCTATGTATCCTAGCACATTTGGCTTTGTTTTTATGGACATTGTATCAAACAGAACAACCACATGTGTTGAAGACAGGCCACATTCCTGTTCATGGCAAATATTTCATTTCCAGCCTTCAAGGGAGGCTTGTTCAGGTGCCAAAGCAGAGTGAGCAGTAGATTTGTGTGGTGGGTGGTGTCTATGAAAATTAAAGCCTGAGGAAAGGAATAGGAAGAAACTTCAGAACCCTGAAAGGAGGTAGAGTTGAAAGCTGGGTAGAGATTCCTTACTGGACATGTCCAAGATGCTTTTGTTAAGTGCTAAGGAGATCTAGAACAGAGATGGCTCATTATGGGAATCTCACATTGGGTAGAAATCTCATGGTCCTAGTGCCCTGTTGTATGTGCTGATGGCTGGGGATGCTGAAGAGTGTATCTTCTGTAGAGGGTCCCAGAAGCTTCTTAAAAAAAAAATCACAGTAGACTCTTGAAGAACCATGGAATCTCCATGACAGGGACAGGACATTTGATTTCAAATATTATGGTCTGTGTCTTAAGATGTTGATCATAGTTACTTTTACTTTTCCAATTTCTTCTTAAGCAGTACTATGACCAAAATAAACAAGACAAAAGCAATAGGTGAGATTTTATAGATGATCTTATGAGCTGAGACATACTTAAATCCATGCTACAAATATAAAATATCATTCCCAAAGAAATATAGACTGGTCTCTGTGTCATGACACTAATCTGACCAATCACTCTGGAGCAAAGACTGGTACAAATATAAGGGATAAAACTTCTTAGAAATCCTCATTCTACTTCCCTGAGGTCTCAGCCTGTGCCATTCTTTCCTTGTTGACATTCAGAACAAGTTCTCTTCCCTTGTTGAGACTCTCTTCTGCTTTCTTCATCAAACATAAATTGCATTTTGAATACAGACCACACAATAATATCTGTTTTTCTAAACTATTCTTGTTTCTTCCTTCCTCCCTCCCTCCCTCCCTCTCTCCTTCCCTCACTCTCTCCCTCCCTCCCTCCCTTCCTTCCATCCTTTCTTCCTTCCACTCAGAGTCTGACTTTCAGGAAATTGAGAATATAATCTGTACTTCTTAGCTCTTACTTAGAGACCTTTATTTTTAACAGAATCAAAATGAGCTTCATTATTCTATGACCTTTATAACTGATTAACTTTTCCTTATCTCCACTTTTCCCTCTCTAACCTTGTCTTTGGTTAATATTACAGACTTAATGTAAGTTGATGAAAACAGGTTGTTTTTGTTCAATACATGTGAAGCATATATTCTTTTTGTTTTACTTTATCTTGTGTTAATAAATAGCAATGCTTTTGTTATAGATAAGGAAAAATAGTAAACAATCTTCTTTTTTTGTGAGGATTAGCCAATCCATGAGGTTTTAAGGAATAAACAAATAAAATTTAATTTTTAAAATCTATTTGGCATGCATACAATTTTAGCATTTATTAATGACAAATTTGAATAAAAGATTACTGCACTTGCTAATTTTTATGTAAAGAATTACATAAATTACACAGCTGGAGAGATAGCTTATGGTTAAGAGTACCTGCTCCTCTTCCAGAGGAGGCAGGTTGGGTTCCCAGGATCCACATGGTGTCTCACAACACTCTGTAAGTTCAGTTTAGTTTTAGAGGATTCAACATCCTCTTTTGGTTTATGTGAGTACCAAGTACACACTTAATACACAGACATACATACATGCAGGTGAAACAACCAGACATGTAAAATAAAAATAACTAAGTAACTCATGAATAGACATAGAACTGGGCTCAATGGTAATATCAATTGTCTGCCAGATGACACTGGTCTGGCTGTTCTTTTTCAGATTCCTAAATTTACTATAGACTTATTGAATTTTGTAATATAAGCATGGGTTTATTATGCTGTATATGTGTCTATGTTTTATAAGCTCTTATGAATGCTGCCTGCTCAGCTTAAATGAAAGCAAGCGGGCAGTGGCTTGTCTAGAGACCAGGAACAGGGATAAGATCAACACTAACCTCCAAGCCCAAGGATAACATTGTTTATCTATTTTAAACTATTCAACAAACCTTCAACAAGGTGGCCTTTGCAGTTGAGCAGCTATTATTTAAGTGGCTGTACATTGATGTCATTTTTGATGAAGACATATGAATACAATTGTCATTGTTTAAAAATCAGCTCAGGGAAAGCAGAGTACATGTTCTACAGTGCATAGCTCAAGAGGACAAAGTGGTGGCCTGAAGAATTACAGACTGTTCTATGGAAATTCATAGGAAGTAGTTGCTTTTGAAAATAATATATCTCTGTAATAAACTCATCATACTTAATATTATTCTTTCCTTATCTTCCTGTTCTTTTCCATCTACCTCCACCCTATACTTTCCAAAATATCTGATCTATTTCCTGGGTCAATTGTTTCATTTATTATTATTGGCTTCAATTTATAAAAACAAAACAAGCAAACAAACAAACAAACAAAAAATACCCAACAAACTGTAAATCAGAAACAGCAGATTTAAAAAAATCATTTAGTTCTAAATTATGATAGAAAATCCAAAGAGCTTCCTCACAATATAATTGATGGAATTTTTTTGCTTAAAGCAAACATTGAGCAAACACATCCAGAGTTATTTTTTTAAATGATCGTGAGGCCTTAATCCAGGCAATAAATAAGGTAGTATTTAACTGGTGTGAAATAAGACCATTGTGACTTGCACACTAAAGACTGATAGAAACTAATCAACTTAAAAAATATATTGCACCAAAAAAATGACTTAGAGGGCAAATATTATTCTTTATTTGTTTCCTCAACTGATAAATTTGAAAGCTTTAAATTATACTTCCATGTGCAATCAGAGAGCATAGAAACATAAAGTCATACTGTGCAAGTTCACAGGTTCAAGCCCAGCCAGTGAAACATGAGAATATACTCAGACAAATATGCATGTGATGTTCAGTTAAGATTGAATTTTTGTGTTTAAACTTCACAGAGTTACACCTGAAATTCAACATAGATATTTTCATCATTTAACCACTCTTCAGCAATTGCTTGTTTTACTAATAACATGATATTCAAAGAATTGCTGTTGGTCTGATATACTTTAAAAATATTTATTTGGAATTTATTTAGAGAAAAACAAGATTGTATACACATAGAAGTGTTGAATGAGTGTAAGTCCTGTGCCAGAGGATTTTATATATATATATATATATAATGTGTGTGTGTATGTTCTTATTTATGTATGCATGTATGTATCTGAGGATTATATACATAGTAGGAGAAATTATCCTCAGGCAAGAATTAAATAAATTGTCATATATGAGTATTCTAGTGCTCATAACAATGTGAAGCCAGACTTGTCAGTGGGGCTCATTTTTCACTTGAATCTCTGCCATTGATATTCAGTTTAAGCTTTTTATAACCAAATATACTTTATTGAACTTGAAAGTAATTTTAGTGAGACACATTCATTGAATATTTCATATTGAAATGAGAATTAGCATGCAGCACTTAGATCTTGGTCATATATAAATCAGGAAATACAACCAGTTAACATTGTTGTTCTTGAGAGATTTCATGTCAACTGTGCTCTTTCCTGCCAAACTAGTTTGTTTGGATTAGAATTCTGTGCACTGTAGTGTTCCTGAATTGCTCTCTTTGACATACTCAGAACATTACACTCCATTGAATTCTTTTCCTATTGGTTTAAATAAAGTAATGACAGACACATGTGAATACTAACAACCAGACTGTTCTGAAATTTAAAAACAAACAGCTAAAGAAAAGGATCAGTGAAAGCAGGTTCATCAGATATCATGCAAACCTAAATGCTTTGCATGAGTCTTCAGTTCATCATTTCACTGGCAGTTGAAAAACTCTGGTCTTCTGCTCCAGAAGAAAGAAAATTCTAGAAGATGAAGGGTCTTCTGTTTGCTATTTTGGTCTGT
>CABHPQ010174424.1:0-47098 GCA_902168405.1 Peromyscus aztecus
TTGCTTCATTCCTTAAGAGTTAGCCATCTTGGGTGCATGAGAACACAAGGGAATGGGATGGTCAAGCTGGAACAGGGACAGAGTGGGAGAGCAATGAAAGAGATACAGTGATAGAGGGAGACATTGTGGGGATAGGGAGAAACCTGGTGCTAGGGAAGTTTCCAGGAATCCACAAGGATGACCCCAGTTTACACTACTAGCAATAGTAGAGAGACTGCTTGAGCTGGCTTGCCCCGGTAATCAGATTTGTGAATACCCTGTCATCATAGAGTCTTCATCCAGTAACTGATGGAAGCAGATGCAAAGATCCACAACCAAGCACCAGGCCGAGCTCCAGGAGTCCAGTTGAAGAGAGAGAAGAGGGATTCTGTGAGCAAGGGGATCAAGATCATGATGGAGAAACCTACAGAGACAACCAAACCAAGCTAGTGGGAACTCATGAACTTTAGACCAACAGCTGTGGATCCTCAATGGGACTGGACTAGGCCCTCTGCATAAGTGAGACAGTTGTGTAGCTTGATCTGCTTAAGAGACCCTCTGGCAATAGGATCAGGATCCATCCCCGGTGTATGAGCTGGCTTTTTGGAGCCCATTACCTATGATGGCACACCTTGCACAGCCTTGATGCAGGGGGAGAGACTTGGATCTGCCTCAACTGAATGTACCAGGCTTTGCTGATTCACCATGGGAGGCCTTGCCTTTTTGGAGGAGGGGATGGGGGGTGGGCTGGGGGGAAAGCTTGGGGGGAGCAGGAGGAAGGAAGAGAGGGGGATCTGTGGTTGGTATGTAAAAATGATAAAAAATTTCTTAATGAAAAAAAAAAGAGTTAGCCATCTTGGTCCTACAGATTTCATTGTTCCACATGTTTCCCCTGTGTACTTTCTATCTTTGTAAATAAAGACCATAGTATGGGCTGGGCACTTTAAGAACTGAGCAAGTTTGTAAAGAAGTTACAGTCTGTGGTGATTTCTATCTCTGCTGTGTTGCCTTTCTTCTCTCTGCACTTTCACTGAGTACTTAGTGTCTCTCTACCCTGATTACTCAACCCTCCCCATTACTCTCCAACTCTGCCTGCCTTCTTTGAGGCAATGTCCAAATGTCAAGACCTTTCTTCTTCGGCTAAAAAGCTCACCAGCTGGCCACCACAAAGACATTACCTGATCAGCCCCTTTCTTTACAAGGAGCTATTGAGTATTCATGGCCCAATGTCTTATTCTTGTAGGGTGAAAATTAGCACTGTGAAGGAAGTAAGGGATTTATGTGTCTACTTCATTAGGTAAGGCTTTGACTCTGGGTTTGTAGTGTTTCAGACATCATGAGATGGAATGGTGGAACAGACTTGGAAGTGAAATGATGGCTACAGCCTGTCCTCCTTGTTTGTAAGATTGCTCCCGGTAGTCCTGGAAGCAAGCTAAGGAATTTTGGTCCCAGTGTTGTACATTTCTGTTCCTTCTCCACAGAGAAGTCTAAATTCTATTATGATATGACAGCCACATTGTACTTTGCACATGTTTATAAGCTAGAAGTCAAATCAGTGTGTGTGTGTGTGTGTGTGTGTGTGTGTGTGTAAAACATTAACAGTTGGGCCCAGGGATGTAACTCAGTAGTAGAACTCTTGTTGAACATGCAAAGAGCCCTAGATTCAATCTTCAGTGATGCAAACAAACAAACAAACAAGCAAACAAACAAACAAAAACAAGCTAATGAACAAACAAATGTTATTGGTATGAAAAAAAAGAACTGAAGCAGCAAGAGAGTTAATGTGATAATAGCTCACAAGTAGCATTTTTATGTAATCTCAATTTTGGTGAAGTCTCGATCAGATCATTTAAAGCTGTATATAAAGGTCTATGGTCCATATTATATATTAAAAATAGTTCAATCCAGAATATTCTCTTAGAGCAAAGCAATGGAGTACAGTGTGTCTGGTCAGCAAAGCATTTCTCATACCATGGATAGTTCAATGATAATTAGATTAAAACAAATTTAAACGGAAGAGAGATGAGGTGCAAAGAAACTACAGAAACAGACAGCAGGTGGCACTGCTGTCTTTTTATTATCCTTAACCTCATTTCTTGGGGGTAGGTTCATTCCTAGTTAATGGTATTTTTTTTATCTTATTTGAGAACTCTACCAGGTTGAACAAGTTCATATATACTGATATTTGGTTTTGAATCTTATATTTAGCTAAGGATGCAGCTATAAACCTTACATATATAGTTATGAAGAAGGTACTATGTTTGCTTTCTGATAAATTTTATGTTAAATAATTTTATAATGACCACCACCTGGCTCTTAATGGATTCTGATAAAAAGCGTCAATAACTTCGAAGATAAGCTTGTATTGATGTTCTTTTCCAAAACTGGTCATTTGTTTTCTTACTCATAAATTCTGATATGTGTAGTTCCAAATCTTGTTTGTGGTGATGATTTTGGAGATTTTATTTTTTTAACCATGTGAACATGTCCATCAGGTTTCATGTGGAAAATACCTGGGAAATGTGTTTGTCATAAACTTTCAGAATACTATTTTTCCCATGCTATTTTCTCTCCTCCAAAGATTCGAATTTTTGATTGCAGTATTTCTTTTTCACGCTATTCTCTATGATGCTCAAACCCCAGTTTTTCATATCTCCATGAATCACTTGCCAGATCTTATTGATTCTATACTTAGCTTCTGCATTTCTATCACAAAATTTAAGCCTCAGAGCACACAGCTGAAGCATATAACATATATGTGTTTTTGTATGAGGACGAATTGGGGTGATTTCTTGCTTCTGATGGGGGTTTCTTTTTATTACGAGAAATGGAAACTTCACTTTAAGTGGCAGGAATCTATCAAGAGCCAGTTACCAGCAATCAGAGCATATAGAACTTCCTTTTTATAAAGTTGAATCTTAGTGTCCTTTATTCAGTGTACAATTTTATTATTATATTGTGGATGTGTTGAGCCTGTTTTCTTTTTTTTCAATCTGAAATTTAGATAATGTGCTTTTCATTGATATAATTTGATGATTCAGTGGGAATCACCCGAGAGAATATTGCCTATCACTCAAAAAGACCTTCTCAGTCCATGCTTTTATAAAAATGTGTCTTTGATTATTTCCTAGAACTAAAATGCAGCTGTGTCTTAAGCATTTATTAGGAAGTTCAGATTTGTAGAATAACAGAAAAATAATGAAAATTACTACATGACAAAGTCCAATTTGTAAAGTTGATTAAATCTTGTATAACTTATTTACAATTCAAGAAATTCAATGACATTAACTCTGAATTTGACAATGTGTATATGTTGAGAATACTCCAGTAAATGATAAAATAGTTTCTCTTTTAGGACTTGTCGTTTTGACTCTTTATTAATGAATACACAAGTTAGAGAGAGAAAGCAGATGACGTTCAGTGCACTCCTGTGAGTACCATGTGTGTCAGCACTAAACACCGGTGCCTTGTTCAAATGCACTCCGAAGACTGTATTTAGAATTGCTGGCATAGACAATCTTCAGCATTGATGAATTGGAATATGGGTTCCCTGTGTTTGGCCATGTGCTTCATAACTCAGCAAGTATCCTAAAGAGAAACTTAGAAACAGGCTATTATTAGTCACTGGTAAAAACTTTGGTGCTCTGAGACATATCATTGCTATGGCCTATCACAGGTTATTACTTTTCAGCTATGAGCCTTTAATACAGGCATAATTAGGCTTTATCATTTTTAATCTGTGTTGCCCTGATTAAAAATACCTACTGTCTGATGAATGGATTTTCTTATGAAGAAAGAATAATGCCCTCTGTAGTTTAGGGTATCTGTGAAGAGTAGAGTTGGTGCATTTAAAGTAAGCACAGGTACAAGGTAGACCTGTGATAGTTCATCTCCATGGTAAGCTTGACTGGGTTAGGAGTCACCTAGGAGACACACCTCTGGCTGTGTTTGTGAAGGTGTTCCCAGAGAGGATTAATGGAGGTGAGAAGACCTACTACGAATACGAGCAGTGAGATCCCCATGGACTGAGGTCCTAGACTAAATACAGAGGGGAAAAATGAGAAAGACATCTGAGGACCATTATTGATCTCTCTCTGCTTCTTGACTGTGGACACAAATGTGATCAGTCACATCATCCTCCTGTTGACATGCCATCCCTGCCATGCTGGACTGTGTTGTTTCAAACTGTGAGCCAAAACAAGCCTTCTTTAACTCGCTTTTTTTCCAGGTGTTTTTGTTACAACAATTAGAAAAGTAACCAGTACAACACCACAGCACAAACATATATTTATAGTTATCCAATCATATATATGCAATCATAATTACACTAATATTTGTTTCCCAATGATCTATTCAGTAAAGTAACCAGTATGATACCACAGCACAAACATATATTTATAGTTATCCAATCATATATATGCAAGCATAATTATACTAGTATTTGTTTCCCAATGATCTATTCAGTGTGAGGTATTCATTCTATTGATTTTGCAATTATAAAGGACAGATTATGGTCTCCACATTCAGAAATGATACTAAAAATTTTTATTAGTAATTAGAAAATGTGTTGCCTGATATTTTAAAAATTGTTTTAAAATTAGTATCAGATTTGAATTTCAAAAGTTTATTAATTTTCCCATGTACTAACTCCTTGGCTAACTCTACCTTTTAACTAACCAGGCTAAGGAGGTGTGAAACATTAATTTTAATGTCCCATTTATCTTTCTTTCTTTCCTTTTTCAAAAAAGATTTTAAAATTGATTTTTGTTTATGTATATGATTAATGATTGATGTGGGAGAACCCAGTCTACTGTGGGTGGTACCATCCCTGAGCAAGTAGTCCTGAGGTGTATAAGAGAGCAGGCTGAGCAAGCCACGGGGAGCAAGCCAGTAAGCAGCACTCCTCTGTGGTTTCTTCTTCAGTTTCTACTCTAGTTTCTTTCACTAGACTTATGTATTCAGGATATATAAGCTAAGTTGCTTTTGGTCAGTGTTTGATCACAGCAATAGAAAGCAGACTAAGTCTCTTTCTCCTACACATCATATCCTTTTTATGTTCAAGTCATGTGTGTGTATGTATATATGCATATGTATAATTAAAAAATATAGATTCGGCACAGACAGAAAACATGACATATGCCTTTCCGAGTGGCTTATTTCATGCAATACCAATTCTCCAGTTCCACGCATTCTTCTGCAAATGAATAAGTTCGTTCTTTCTGATTGAATAACACTCTGTGGTACCTATAAACTTCAGTTTATTCTCCCATTTAACTGCTGATGGATATTCAGTCTGATTCATGTCTCAGTTATTATTGACGAGTACTGCAACTAGCAGAAATGTACAGCTATTGCTGGTATGTTAGCAAGTATTCTGTAGGCTCCTACTTAGGCAGCAGAAATGCATGTCTACATATGTGTGTATTGTCTGTAAAACATACTAATACAAATAGCTCACTGAACACTACTGGTTCATAAACTTAACATTTCCACAGAAGTCCTGAATAAGAGGTTAAGTATTGTGTGTCTGTGAAGTGGGGGATGACTAAAATGTAGAAATATTTTTCAAATCACTTCCTACCATAATATTCATGTCGCCATGAAACTTGAACATTTGCAAAATTCTAACCACTAATTTAAGTGATTTCCATTTGGCAGTATTTATTTATTTATTTTTTTACAAAAATCTGGGGTCTAGTATTGTCATCTCTATTTTCAAGATGGGAAGGTGAAGGCACAGGAAGTCCTATTGTTGTGCCCAGATCGCAACCCCCAGAGAGACCACAGAAGACGAGCATGCCAGAATGCACAAGCAAGGTTTAATTCTGGATATCCAAAAGCAATACAAGCCTAGGCAGGGACTTCGTCCAACAGATCCAGCGCAGTGGAGGCTGGAGGAAGTGCCCGCCTCTCTGCAAGCTCAGTTTTTAAAGGCAAGAACCACAAGGTTACATCATTTAGGAGTGCTAGTATGGGTACAATTCTGATTGGCTCGCTTCTAGGGACTTTCTAGAAATCATGGCTTAATCTTATTTCTAAGGGGGTGGTTGCCCACCACCATTTCTCATTGGCTGTCCTCAGGTGGGGACATTTTTATGGTCAGTTACCCTGGAAACCAGGGTTGAAACATTCTTTGGTCAAACAGTTACCTAGGGAACCAGGGAGAGGACATTCCATAGTCCAGTAGTCATTACCTCGTGACTACCTTGTGACTCTGTACTTTTACACTTCCTGGTTTCTGGAAACTGGACTGACTGGTTTCAGTAACTCATGGCCTATTCCAGTAACTCATGGCCTATAACTAAAAGGAGAAATCTTAGGCTTTAGTTTTAGGGTGAAAGAATTTTGGTCTTATTTCTAAGATGGCTCATTTTGGTCTCACACTATTTATATATGATTGTCCATGTGGTCAGGTGTTTCAAACCTTGGAGGAGACAGAGGTGGGACTAACCCCAGGTTTTCTGGGTGCAGAGAATACACCTGTGGATTACACTGCTGTCTCCTGGGAGGAATTGACTTTACCACTTTGGTTTGCTCAAGGAGAGCAGGACTCAGAAGATGTCCTTCATAGCATCACCTCAGGCTCTTAGAGCTAGAAGACAATTCTTCCTTATGATTCCTTGTTAAAGCAGCTTGAGGACTTGAGTTCAGTGATGGTGGAACAACCCTAGTACCACTCATACTATTCTTTTTATCTAACCTCCGTTGGGAAAATGAATTGATATGATTAAGCATTATTAGGACAACATTAGAACTAGGAATCCAGAAGTCAGACTTAGAGTTGCCTCTTTGGTTCAATTTCTTGTTCACACAATTCAATATAGCTATAGAATAAACATTGGGAATGACCCCTTACCATTATGTGTCTTTATCTCAAGTCCTCAAGCAGTGGGTCTCTTGTTCTGTAACCCTTTGGGGGAAGATTCCATCCACCTCACTGAATGGCTGGACACTATAAAATCAAAAGTCTCCCACGGTTACAAGGTGTCCTTTCATGGGTGGGAATGAGGCGATTGGTGTCATTAACTTCACAAAGAGTACTAACAGCTGTGTAAGAGTATGAAAAATACTTTGGTTTTCTATGTGCCTTTTCTCCATCATAACAAATCTGAAAATCTACTTTGACAAAATTAGAAGAGAAACACAAGACTGTAGTTGATCAGGCAGAGTGAGGAGGCTGGCATGAATAGTGATGGGAAAAGACTTTTTTTTTCTCAAAAATGTATGGCCAGGGGTGGCACCAGGAGAAGATTCTGGAATGTGAGGGGGAGGAGAAGGCAGGCAGAGGTTTTCTTTTTTAGGATCTGCCATGATCCCCCTATTTCAAGACAGCAGCAGGATGCCCTCTGGTCTAGCAACTCAGGATAATCAGGGAAGAAGTTTGCCAGGTGCTTAAAGGAAAGATCAGAAAGGATGTCATCATACAGAAGAGCTTTCTGACATGGAGACAGCTGTTCAGGCACTGGGCCTGAGGCACTGGAGAAATGATGCATTAGGGTTCTCTAGAGGAGCATAACCAATGGAATAAATACATTTATATGTATTGAAAAGGGATTTATTAGAGTAGCTTACAAGCTGTGGTCTGGCTAGTCCAACAATGGCTATTTCTTGACAAAAAGACAAAGAATCCAGCAGTTAGTTGTCCAGACCACAGGTCTGGATGTCTCAGTTGGTTTGTTGGTTTGGGTTGGAATCCCCAAAGAAGTAGGTTCTAGTAGCAGTGAAGGAATGCCTAAGCAGCAGGGTAGATGAACTTGGCAGTGAGAGTGAGGGTGAGCAGGCAAGAAACAACAGCTTCCTTCTTCTGTGTTCTTTTATGTGTGCTGCCCTCAGAAGGTGTGGCCCAAATTTGGATTGGTCTGCTGTTTTTAACTAATGCAGATTTAGGGTGAGTCATCCATTTTTAAATGATTCTGCCAAGAAAGTCCTCCACAGGTGTCCTCAGATACTTGAGTTTTAGTTGCTCTAGATGTAGTCAAGTTGATGACCCAGGTTAGTCATCATAGATGGCAGTGAAGCTGTGAACATCCAGGCTGGCCTCTCAGCCTTCACTGGGGATGGTTGGTTGACATCACTTTGCCCAAGTACTTGAGGAAATGTTTGTGCGACACAGCAAGAGCCACACTGTGCCTCTTTCCTTAAGCAAAACAGAGAACTGGATGTGTATTTAAGGGTACCAGGGAATTAGCTAGGCTGAGTGCTCACCATGCCTACTCCCTAAGCTCAAGGAAATCTGTCGTCCCCTGAAGGCGATAATGAAGCAGATTACTGTCAGCACATTGGGGATTGAGGATGGTTGGTTTTGGTCATGCCTGCATTTACAGCTAAGGGGTTCACACTGTATAAACAGAAGACATATGTTGGGGATTAAAAAATGTTAGCATTTTTCGTGTGATATGAAAGTAGGGGGGTAGTAGAACTGGAAAGGTTTAAACAGGGATGAGGGGAATGGGAGAAAGCAGGGATAGGGAAGGGTCAACTAAAACAGGATGGAGGGAAACACCACCTAGAAACCCATGAAATTACAAGATAACCAAAAGACGTAATTAATTACATTTCATATGGAGGTATCCTATATGAATGGATAATGTTGCTTTCAGAAGTTATGACTGACAAAATCCCAATGCCAGGTGTGGCACTTTCCAGTATGAGTTGATGAAGGCTATTACTTTTGCACCTGGTCACTCACCAGAACTATAAGGAAGACACCATTGTTGAAGACTCCACACACTTGGGATTCTGCACATAGATTAATCAAGCTTGAGCTAAGCTGAAGCTTCCAGCACACCACCCAGCTGGATAGCATTCATAGAGCCAAGAAGGTGCTATGTTAGCTGCTGGGAGAGAAAATGTTCCAATGGCTTTCACCCTGCTGTGGATCCTGAACACTATAACGTTGACCTTCCAAGCAAGATTTTCCAACTGTTGTAATAGTGGTATGATTGTTTTGGGGGTAACTAGCTGATTTTTGATTGAATTTATTTGAGGTCTAATATGTAGTGCAGTCAACCTTGGCAAAAGACCTATGGCTGGAGATGCTGCAGGTCTTAGGGTGGAGTTTACTGCTGCTATTAAGCTAAATAGATATGTAACCAAGATGCCTTCTCAGTATTTATATTTATATGCTTACACTAACACTCATCCAGAGGGGCTTCTTTTTGTATTGGGTAATGGTTAATACAGAGACTCACAACTGGTCAAAATGCTAAGAATGAATGGCTGTTGAAGGCTTAGTCCTAAACAGGACATCTGTGTTACACCCTCCAGGTTTCAGAGACCATCTTGGAAAAGGGAGCAGGAAGAATGCATGGGAGGGGGGAGGAGGGTGGGAGGAGTTCTGTAAAATGCTGTCTTCTGGATATGCCATGGTAGATGTAATCCGGAACACACAGCAGCTATGGACACCTGCACGAGATCTGTACAAAAAAATGAGAACGAAAGCAGGAGGGGAACCAGCTGGGAGGAAGATGAAGGGTGCTGCCGTAGGAGTCACAGTGGGATAAGAAGGGCAATGGGATGAATAGATTCCTGATAGATTACACACCTGTATGAAATTGCAAAGAAAATCGAAAGGCAATAAATATGTTGGTGTTTTCTGGTGTACCTAATGGAGAGACCAAATATTTAGTTGTCTGTCAAAGAATTAGAGTCTCCTTTGACACTCATTAATAAAATATTGCATTTAAAAACTTTATAATTATCTAAATCTGGGACGTTGCAGCATAAGGCTGATGCACAGAAGTCATACTTAAATGGGAACAAAGTTCTGATGTGTTACAGTGTGATGGCTGTGGATAATGTATTGCATATTCCAAAACCTAGAAGAAAGGAACTTGATTGCTTTTACCATGACAAAGTGATAAGTACTTGAGACAGACAATCATATCCTGCTTTAAACCTTATATGTAATGTATATGTGCACCAAAATATAGTTATTTGTTTTGTTTACCAGCTACAAGTAAAAAATAAGTTTCAAACTTAAAAAACAAAAACCCACACCAAACAGATCCTGGGGTTCATTAGCCAGGCAAGCTTCCTTCACACATGAGGCTTAAGAGTGCTTCATACATTACAGTTTCTTTCCAGGTAGTCAGCTATTACCACTTCTCTTTATGTTCACACATAAGCTTTTATGTTTGGCCTTTTTTGGTATTGGTAGCTTAGATTGAATTCTCGGCTTCTGGCATTTGGCTCACACACTGATTTTTTTTTTAAAATCTTGGTTTCAAGAGAGCTTACTTAAAATAAAAATTCAGTCTCCCTTTGTTTTCAGAATGATTGCATCTTATTATGTAATTAGGATAAACACATGCAATCAGAGGCAAATGACAAATATTAGGTTCTAACTGTAAATTTTGTTTTTGATAATAAATGCCTTCCAACTCTTTTCTTTATTCCCCCTTTACCTGCACCGTTGTTGTACATGTAGCAGAAATTTAGTAGTTATTTGTTGAATTAATGAAGTATCTTTAAGACGATGTGCAGACTTGAACTAACTAACATATACAAATTCTCTCAGAGACCAGAACTCCTTTTCAAAGTTATTTAAAAACCACATCCAGTGTGGACCATGCATCAGTTTAGAAGGAGCAGATTCATCAAGCTGTAGAGTTGGCACAGAGCTGGCTATGAGTATATTAGTTGTCTTTGGAAGAAAAATGATTTTTATAGGTCATAAGTTAGGTCAGTTAGTCATTACAGATTTACTGTATTTCAGATGCTGTTTCCTTAGATTCCATCTGGTTTCCCTCTTGTACATTTGAAGCTTATTTAGGAGTGTGTCAGAACAAGCTGTCTCCCTAGCCTGAATTGTGAGCCTTCAGGGCAGGGACCACGCTGTTATGTTATGTTCAGAGAAGGGCACAGGAGAGAGAAACCCAGGTAATAAAGGGTGGCGATGAGCTCCATTGAGTGACCTGGCTTCTGGTCTAAACAGAATGGGCTGAGATGTGCCTGCTCCTTTTCAGAACTTCTTTCACTGCCTCACTGAAGCTATTCCTTTCTTATGAAGTCTCATTTTCCCTTAAAAAAAAAAAAAAGCACGTGCTTACAATGTAACCTCCCTACTCCCATTTCTCAAGCGTTCCAATAAAAGTACTTATAATTAGTTCGTCTCATTTGGGTTTTTGTACTAAATACCTGGAAGAATATCTGGCACACAAAACAGTCATAAATTTTTGTGGAATCAGATTGAGTTGGTACCTTCGATAGGGGATAATTAGGTAGTTTAGAGGAGATCAAGATACATAGTGAGACCCTGTCTTAAAAATAAAACAAGAAGAATAGTAGCATTTTCCCATAATAACAGATCTAAGCAATTTGATTTATGTGTTTTGGCTGGTTGTTTTTTGAAGGAGGGCCTTGTAATGTAGCCCAGGCTGGCCTCAAACCTCCTATCTCCCTTCCTTGGCCTCCAGAATGCTACGAATACAAGTTTTTTTTTTCTTTTTTTTTTGCCATCATGCCCAACTGTAAATGATTTTAAATCATAGAAAACAATAAAATATGGTAAGATAATTTAAAGAAAGGTATAGGATCTAGGTTTTCTGTGTACTTTCAGAGAGCAGGGCATTCTAATGTGTCTTTACCCTTCAGAGTCTGACTTGGTGAGGATTACATGTCCCTCACGACTGTAGTGCTGATAGAAGTGACAGACTGGTAAAGGCAGCTACGTTTTAGTTAAATTTGGTTAGCTTGAATGTGTGTTTGCAGCCTGAGAGATGCCTGGCTCCTTTGCTGGGAGATATTTGTGCCACAGGAAGCAGGGAAATATATTTCTTATTAAAAATGGACTTCCCTGATGATGCCACATCAAAGCCTTATAAAACCCCAATTTTAGTACTTTTATTGGGCTTGTCTCAAATCCTTACTGCTCAGTGCTGGCGTAACAGGAAAAAGAAACTGTGTTCTGACAGTAAAATATCCATTTGAGAAAGATGGTAAATTTATTGAGATCATTAGAGGCTGAAGCGTGTTTATAACTGTGAGGTGTGGGCTTAATTATTTATTATTATGTGAAGAAAAAAAGTGACTCTGACATGCTGGAAGGATTGCACTTGATTTTATTACTCCAAAGCAAAATCATTGTCTACAGGAAAACATTGAGTCCTTTCAGGGACTCCTTCATGGCTATGTGAGAACCCCAGGGATGGCGGGCTTTAAATAATGCCAGTTTCACTTTATCTTCTTCTAGGGTTCTCATTTTGAAGTGTGGTAAAAAGATTCAGCTCATTTCACTTAGAACTAAAATGAATCGGGAGCTGTGGCTAATTTTTTTGGTTTCTTTGCAGACCAGGAAAAGACAGAGGAGGGAAGATATTATATTTTTTTTTGAGCACTTAGGTTTTAGGAAAACTAGCCAAATGTACGTATGGCTGGTCTTCTTTTGTGGATGAAGGATCCAAGCTCTGGAGTAGTTCAGGGTTTTGCTCAAGCCTGTGCCATGTGTAAGGAGTCAGGGAGGATCCAAACTAGTCTGAGTGGCTTTGAGGTCCATATGCTTCTGCCTTTCCTTAGAGATTTCCCCCTAGTTTTATGCTTATTTAAATCCCCACAGCAGATTTTTCCTCATATGGCACGTATGCTGTTACAGCTCTGTAAAATTTAGTTTCATCTCATTAGACTATGTCCGTCTTAATGAGTAGATTTTTATCTACTTCCAAAAAACCTGGCAGAATGTCCCTAGCATGTGGTTGATACTTTACAAATATTTATTGAATAAAATTAGCTATAATCCGACCTGGTTTCTTACTTGATAGAGATCTGAGGTGAAATCTATTCTTTCCTAAAGTGATGCCCATGGTTGGTAGTTAAAAAGTAAGGTTTCAGTTGGAATTTTAGAATCTCACTTCTATCAAGGCTGTCTTTTAAAACCATGGAGAAACTAATAGCATAGAAATAGTCTTTCTTTTTCCCTTAAAGCGTGGAACAAAATAACACAGAAGGATCACAAATAAATTAGCCAAGTTTCCCCTCCATCAGGAGTTTGCAGTAGAGACAACAGCAGGTGATGCCCAACTGTGTCTAACACAGGGCAGAATGTTCCCATGCCTGAAGAAAGGATTACAGCAGAGTTATTAAAAACTGAGGAGGGATGAGTTTTAATTTGCAAGGATCAGGGAAGCATTCATGGAGGAGGGGACGCTTGACCTGGAACTTAGGGAAATGAACACATTTTGACAGACTGTAAGGGAAGAACCTCCAGACAGAGGAAAGCATTTGAGAAGAGTCACCGAGGCAGAAATGACAAAGACAGGATTGGCTCGGTCTGCTCAAGCCAAGGATGTGCTAAAGGTAGTGAGGGGGACAAGACGGGAAAGGACGCTTCGGGATTGAGTTTGAGGAGGCTAGTGCAAGACGTGTCTAAGTGCCTTTCAACAAACAGCTCTATGACCGTAGGATTATCTGGATGCCATGCCAAGGTACTTGGGTTTTATTAAGTAAAAAATTGTGAGTTTCAAAAATATCTTCTGTTGTGACAGTTTATCTCCATCTGATATTTTTCTAAGTAGCACAGAATGACACAATCAGAGCTGCGCTCTGTAAACACAGATTTTAGAAGATTATTTTGGCAGCATCTTGTAACGTTGAAATGGAAAGGGACTGAAAGCTGAAGGCTGCTTCAGTAGTATGGATTGGAGAGGTTTGGGTTATAAAACAACACTATAAAACCCAATCAATGTAAGCTATGAGGGTGTCCACGGGAATAAAAAAAATCAGGGAAAAAAATCTAAAGACTAATTTTATATGTATGTCCTAGGGATGTGCGATTGATTAATTGTGTGTGTGTGTGTGTGTGTGTGTGTGTGTGTGTGTGTGTGTTTTGGGAGCTGTGCTGGAAGAGGAAGAATTCAAAGTTAATATGAGGCTTTGGAGGCAGAAGGATTATAAGAAGGTTGAAGACATAATGGAACCGGAGATTGACAACCCTGTGGTGTATTTTCTTGACTCATAATTGATGTGGGAGGGCTCAGCTCATGGTGAGTGGGGCCACTTCTGGGCTGGGTGGTCCAGGGTGCTATAAGAAAGCAGGCGTTCAGGGTTGGCTCTCCCACACCTATACCATTAGGGCCAGCTCTATTGTGTTGCCCAGGTGAGGTTTGGTCACTCTTCTGAGTACTGCAGCTGGTGTTATGACCCCAGGGCCACGTCCTCCACTTGTTCTCAGGTGTTGAAGTGTGGAGGTGGTGGGGAGGGCATCTCTCCTCTGTCCATGCTACCACTTGTCTGATGAGTAATGGGGGCAGCTCTCCTTTGTTCATAACATTAGGGCTGAATGACCCTTACCTCCAACCACTGGGCAGCTCTGCTGTGCTGCCTAGGTGAGGGGCAGGACCCCTTTCCTGAGTGCTGCAGCTGGTATGAGGGAGGGTCAGCTCTCTCATCTGTTGCAGGCGCTAAGGGGAGAGAGGTAAGAGGAACATCTCTCTCACCCTCCCACACCGCCATAGGACAGACAAATAGTGGGGACACACTTATTTCGGGGCTGCCTCACTCACACCTCTGCCAACAAGGTTGGCTCGATTGTATTACCCAAGTAAGGTGCAGGGCCTGTTCTCAAGTGTTGCAGCTGATGGGGGGCACGGACAACTCTCCCACCCTTGTGATCTCAGGGCCAGTTCACACCTACCTCAGGCATTGAAAGGCAGTGGGAGGGGGGTGGAGGGAGGAAGGGCAGCTCTGTACTGCCCATGCAGTCACAGGACAGATGGGTGATGCCATGAAGGCAGGAGAACTGGCTCCACCCCTCACTCATTGCTCCAAGAGGTGAACTAGCCAGAGCAATGCTGGAGAGCTCACCCTGGTGGTGAGGACGGGGAAGAACTGGCTGGCTGCCCTGCAGCTGCCCAGGCCCAAAACTAGGGTTATGACTTGGCCTGCCCCAACATTCACCCCATCTATGAACTGCTGGATCACCTGAAGGACCCACAGACCCAAAGCTGCCATATCTCTACAATTCAGGGCAACAACAGAATATCCATGAAGAGTCCTAGTGAGGGCCCAGCATTGATAGTGTAGAAGAAACTGGAGGCCTGTAACCGGACCAATGACTCTGCAATGAACACTTGCAGCTCAAGATATATGGACAAAGTGGGTCACACTATAGCTTCCATGATGAGATTTTTAATTCTCCTTTTTTCTCTTAAATTTTGTTTTGTTTTTGAGGGGGTACAGGGGTAGAGGGTGGATACAAAGGGATGGGGAAGTGAATGGGATCAGGATACATGATGTAAAAGATACACAGAATAAATAAAAAGAAAGTTAAAAAAAAGAATAAAAAAAGAAAGCAGGTTTTCAGTGTGTCCCAGAATTTTTGTTGTGTTGGGTTATTATTTTCATTTATTTCCAGGAATTTAAAAAAATTTCTTCTCTGACCCATTCATGATTCAGTAATGAGTTGTTTAATCCTCGTGAGTTTTTGTGTTTATTAGAGATTTGTTTGCTGTTTATTTTGTTTTATTGCATTGTGATCAGACAGCATACAAAGAGCAAGTTCAACCTTTTTGAAATTGTAAAGATTTGTTTTGTGTCCCAGGATTTGGTCTGTTTTGGAAAAGCTTCCATGTGCTGCTGAGAAGAAAGTGCATTCTTTGGTGTGTGGATGGAATTTTCTGAAGATATCTGTTAAGCTCATTTGATGTGTGTTATCAACTATTTCTGATGTTTCTCTGTATATTTGTTGTCCAGATGACCTGTCTATTGGTGAGAATGGGGTTTTGAAGTTACCCATTATTACTGAATTGATGTTAGTATGCATCTTTAAATCCAAGAGTCGATTCTTTTTTTTTTTTTTTAAATGAAATTGGGTGACCCAGTGTACATGTTTAGTATTGTCATGACTTCTTGGTTAACTGTTTCTTGATTAGAATGGTGTCTATCTCTCCTGATTGGTTTTAGTTTGAAGACTATTTTGTTAGATATTGGGATAGTGATGCCTGCTTGGCTTCTGGTCTCATTTGATTGGAGTACTTTTGTCCATCTTTTTACTCTAAGGAGGTGCCTATCTTTAAAGCTAAGATGTGTTTCAGCTAGGTGGTGGTGGTGCATGCCTTTAATTCCAGCACTCGGGAAGCCAGCCTGGTCTACAGAGTGAGTCCCAGGACAGCCAGAGATACACAGAGAAATTCTGTCTCAAAAAGAAAACAAAACAAAACAAAGCTAAGATGTGCTTCTTTCTTTCTTTTTTTTTTTTAAACTTATTTTTTTTTTATTGATTTTTGGGAATTTCACATCATGCACCCCAACCCCACTCATTTCTCAGTCCTTCCATATGAGCCCCCCACTCTTGTAAATTCCCCTCAAAATAAAATAAAAATAAAAAAGACACCCTCCCCCCAAAAAACCTTCCAAAAACCAAAAGCCAAAACCAAACCAAACCAAACCAAACCAAAACAACAACAACAACAACAACAACAACAAAAACAAAAAACAAAACAAAACAAGACATCTTGCTGACTCCTCTGGGCAAAGACCCCACCGGTTCCTCTATCAGTTGCAGTCCTCTCTCCTACCAGTCAAAGCTGTCACTGTACTTGTACTATTCTGCTGCACCATCTTTCCCGCCTCTCCATCACATACTTGTTCATTGTAATGGCACTGGAAGCTGCAGTGTGCCACGCAGTATACCCTTTTGCCCAAGCAGCTTTACTTGCAAATGTTCATTGCCACGAGTCGTTGGTCTGTTTCAAGGCCTCTGGCTTCTGCTACCCCATCAGTACTGGACTCTCACCGAGACTCCCCTTGGATACCCTGCTGTTGTCCAGTCATGGAGAGCCTATGGCTATGGTTCTGCAGGACCGGCTCCTTAACACACTCTAGCAGCTCATAGATGGGGTGGATGTTGGGGTGGGCCAACTCAAGGGCCTGGATCCAGGCCTGGGTGGTGGCTGAGTTGGTAAGTCTAGATCTATACTGCCTTGCCCACCTCCATCCCTTTCCCATGCCCATTCCATGGCAGATATCTCTTCCATGCTGCCTTGGTAAGGTACCAGGCAAGCTCTTCCTCACCCATGCCATGAGGGGCAGGAACAGTTTTTCTGCACCCACATCACTCCTGGCACTGCAGATCAGCAGAGGATGGGACCAGTTCTCCCAAGTTCTGTGCTGACAAGGGGCAGGGACAGCTCAGCACAGTGCTTGGACATCAACATGGCTTCAGGTGGCAGCCCAGACCACAGACATCCTCATGGCCTTTGGTGGTAACAGGAGCCTCAGACATCAACACAGACCCTGTGCAGCAGGACCACTGACCCAGACATAGCCCTTGGTGGCAGCCTGGGCCTGGACATCACCATGGCCTCAGGTGGCAGCACAGGCCACTCAGATCAATTTGGCCCCCAGCAGCATGGCCTCAGGCAGCTGATCAGACTACAGACATCCAAATGGCCCTTGGTAGCAACGCAGAGACTAATGCCTGTTCCTTACCACTGTCCTGTCTCCCATTCCATCTCGCTCCACAGTGCACAAACTGATCTGCTTCTCCTCTCTCCCATCTCTCTACCACATACTCTATTTTTCCTGTCTCTCCATCACATATTTCTTCATCATAGTAGCATCCTCAAGACTGGGGTGGGTACTTGGGTGCCTAAGATGTGTTTCTTGTAGATGACAGATAGATGAATTTTGTTTCTTGATCCATTCAGTCAGCCCGTGTCTTTTGATGGGAGAGTTGAGACCATTGATATTTAAAGTTACTGTTGAAATGTGTGTATTATTTTTGGTCATTAATGTGTTGATCTTTGGTTTTGTTGTTTGTGTTCTCAGGGGTATTTTGTGTCTTAATAATTATGCCTTTGTATTTCATTCCCTCAACTATGCTCATTCCCTTCTTCAGGACTAAATACCGCTTCCTGAAAAAAAAAATACTGCTTCCTGTGCTTTCTTTGTTTCTTCCTGTATTTGGTTTGTTGGTTAATTTTTAAGGCTGTTTATAACATGGAAAGTTTTTCTTTCTCATTCAGTCACATGGCAGAGAGTTAGTTGAGGTTGGCCATTATAGTCTTTTAGGACTTGGAATGCTTTGCTTTAGGATCTTTTGGCTCAAAGTTTTCATTGAGAAATCAACTGTTATTGTGAATGGTTTTCCTCTAAAGTTATTTGCCTTTTTTTTTCTCTTGCAGCTTTCAATACCCTTTCTTTGTGATGTCTACTTAGTGTTTTCACTATGACATGCTATGGGGATTTTCTTTTATTGTCTTGTTTATTTGGTGTTCTGTGTGTTTCCTATATCTGCATGGGTGTGTATTGTCTTGTATGATCTTGTTGAAGATATGGTCTATACCAATGACTTGGCATTATTCTCTCACATATGTGCCTATAATTTGAAGATTTGTTTTTTTTTCAATGTCTCACATTTCCCATGTTTCTTTCCTGTGTTTTTAACATTTTTTCATATACCTTGCTTAGTTGGTCTAGGTCCTCTATTTTATCTTCAAGTCTTTATTTTCTGTCTTCTACTTGATTCATTCCACCTGTTAGGCTTTCCTTTGCATTTTCTAGTTGTGTCACTGGATTTTTCAATTCCATCTTCATTTTAGCTTGAGACTTCTTCAAGTCCTGGATTGTCTTTGTCATTTCTGTCAGCCTTATGTTTATTTTTTTCCCCTTGGTTATCACCCAGGTGTTTATTCTCCTTAAGCTCTGTTTCCTCAATTTAACCCTTTTCTTTAAACGGCTTGAATTATTTTATGGAGTTTAAGGTTTTGTTTTTTTTTAAAATTCTGTCATGTGGTTCATCTAGATAATTCTCATTGGCAAGCATTTTTACAGGACTGGTAGGCTTTGGAGAGAAGATAGTGGCTTGGTATTTCATCTCGTTGGTATTTTTGTGAAGAGATCTGGGCAGGCGGCCTTCTGTTTGTTCTAAGCCTGATATGGACAGAGAGGTTGGCGGAGAAGAGAGGATGTGTGGATAGATTGGGTGTAGAGGTTGGAAATGGCTTTGGTGGAATGAAGTCAGGTGGATGGCGAGGACTGGGCTGGCATATTGGATGATCTTCCTGGTTCAACCTTGGAGTGTTGGAGGGAAAGGTTAAATAGGATGTGTGAGGGTCTTGAGGGTTGGGGGATAGGTAGGGCAAAGCCTAGAGATCATTGGTGGTACAGGCACAGGAAGCCAGAGAAGGCTGGAGAACTGAATGTGGACTAGATTTGGTGGGCTGGGGAGACATTGTGGTTGGGGAGGGAGATTCACCATGCTAGACCCTGTAGAAGTAAGTGGGCTTTAAAAAATGACTTATTATTTTTATTTTATGGATGATTTGCCTGTATTTATGTCTGTGCATTAAATGCTTTCAGCTCCTTAAGATGCTAGAAGAGAGTATCAGCTCCTCTGGAACTAGAATTTTAGGCAATTGTCACCATGATGTGGGTCCATGGAGCACAGACCCGGCCTTGTGAAAAAGTCACAAGTGCTCTTAGTAGATGAGCCGTCTCTCCAACCCCTACTCGGACACACTTGAAACATGATTTCTTACTAACTTGGGACTCACTAAGTAAGTCTAGGCTTCCTGTTTATGGAGCCCCGAATTTGTCTGTTTCTACCTCTGCAGTCTTGAGATTATAAGTCTGTAATACCCAGGGCAATCCATGCGTCCCTCTTAAGGTCCTCCTTGTTAGCTAGCTTCTCTGGAGCTGTGGGTTGCAGTCTGGTTATCCTTTGTTTTATTTACATCTAGTATCCACTTATGGTGAGTCCATACCATGTTTGTCTTTCTGAGTCTGGGTTGCCACAGCCTTGATAAAGGGGGAGGGGCTTGGACCTGCCTCAACTGAATGTACCTGGCTTTGCTGACTCCCCATGGGAGGCCTTACCTTTTCAGAGGAGGGAATAGGGGGTGAGTTGTGGGAGGTAGGCTGGGGGAGAAGCAGGAGGAGGGAAGAGATGGGAATCTGTGGTTGGTATGTAAAATGAATAAAAAATTTCTTAATGAAGAAAAATAACAATAACCAACCAAACAAACAAACTGAACCAAATCTGCACTACCCAGCTCAGTTTTGTTAAGTGAGTTTTGGGAATGGAACTCAGGTTCTAAACTTACCTACTGAGCTACCTTCTCAGCTTAGGACTGAGTTTTGACTAAATTATGTCCAGATTATAAAATGAACAGCTGAGTTAGGTATTAAAAAATGAAACAGTGGGGGTAAGGACAGATCAAAAGTCTTTGGATAAAAGCTGGGTTGGGGACCAAAATGAACAGTGAGTGATCACAGACAGGAGGAGAGAGCTAACTAATGGGAGACTCACGCAGACTCTTTTGGAAAATTGTATAAACGTCCCTGCCGTGGCTCGTGTGAGGATCCTCAAAGGCATTACGAAACTTCTGATACCACATTTCTGAGACTGTTTCCTACTGACCAATCGTTTCACATCAAGGGGTAAATCAGACACCCCGTCCAGCTGCATGCCACCGCCTGGCTGGCTGGCATCAGGCAGGTGGTAACTGCTCTGACACTAGAAGGTGAAGTGTCTGTGCAGGAAGAGCATTTCATCATACTGCGCAGGCCCAGAAATCAATAAGTGCTTGTCGGCCTCATAAGCTCCCTTGGATGATGGATCCATCGCCACTAGAGGTACTTACATGCCTCAACAATGTTTGTCTTTTGTGGAAGAAAAACAAGGTTGTAAGCTGAGTGTTCCCCGAGGGCCAGAAGCTCTTGCTTTGTTCAGGGTAGGCACATGAAGAATGACACAAGCCACATTTTGAAGGCTACAGATCCAGCAGCATCAGTGACATAGTTAGTGAAGGTATTCTGAGAAATCTTGCTTAGGCAAGGGCAGGAGACAAGGTTGTGTGTGGAGACATCCTGCTGAACCAGCTGCTGTGACCTGGCCAACAGGAGAAGCAAAGGGCCCCGGCTGATTCCACATGTGTTCATGTTTGTCTGCTTCCTGCCTACCCACTCCTTTTTGGAACCTACTTTCTCATATTACTGATCCTCAGCTGGTCCACGGCTGTGTCCCTAGATCCCTACCACCAGGGTTCAGTGTGTTTCCCAGTGAATTCCTGACAGCTGGCTCTCACCCTTTGTGGGTGACTTCATAGCTTAGAAAGCACGTTTGTCACCTTTCTATTACTGTAACCAACCGTGAAATACACTCATGGAGATGAAAGCTTTATTTTTACTCATAGGTTCCGAGGTTTCAGTTTACGGTGAGCTGTACCTATTGATTGCGAACTGCTCATCTCACGGCCAGGATGCAAAAAGATGAAAGAGGAAGGGCTGAGAATCCTTCTCTACAACCAGAACACCTCCCACTAGGCTCTACCTCTTACTCGCTCCACTATCTCCCATCAACATCAACCTGGGGTTAAGAATTAAATTCAAGATAACACTGTAGCATAAAATATCCTCACCTGGGCAGAGCCATACCTTGTGAAGGCCGACTTGGGTGATGGGTTTGTCAACCCTAGTCACCATAATGTTCATTGTAAGAACTCTTTGACTCCATTCAACCCCTATGCCTGCCTCTAATAATATGAGCCAGTCTTGAATTCACAGGTTTATTAAGGATCAATACATTTTGGGGATGATATCTAAATCCCTGATTTGGAGGGACGGGGACAACTTTAGTTCCTATAGCTCAGTGCTACAAACATAAAACTGAACAAGGGAATTTGATACTAAATTTCAACTTCTAGGTAAAGATCATTAGTTAGAAAAGAATTTTCTTGCAGTGGCTGAGTTTATCTGACCATGCTTTGATGCCTTCCTGTGTATCTCATGTTATTATTATTTTTTTTAACTCAGTCTTCTGCCCACGGATATAACTTCTTTGCTTAAAAATCACTTGAGTCTTTTCACTGATACTGTGAAAAAAATATTTAGTTCATTTGGTTCTTCAAAGTGCTAGTTCCTGCTTTCTCCTGCTTTAACCCTGTCATGGGTGGTTGCTATTGTTCTCTTTTCCCCTGAGTTTCTATGCTCAGGGTCCGTCCATATCTTTTCCACTCAGCTCTCATTTTCTGACCTTTATTCTTTTCTCTGGAGTGCATGTTGAGACCTACAGCTTTGGACAGAGACAGACCAGAGTTTAGTTCTAGCACAGTGTATAGTGAATGACTCAGCATCAACATGCTTCATTTTCCTTATCCCTGAATTGGTACTTAAGGACACTTATCTAGGCTGTGGGCGTTAACACATGCAAAGCACTTAGTGTTTACCGGTTGACTTATGAATTGAATCAGTTGTCTTCATCCCCTCCGTCTACTAGGTAAAAGCCAAATTCTATGATGGTTCATATATAATTTCATTAAAATTCTACTATTCTCAGAGCAGCAGCTCAGAGAGAATTCCTTTTCAAGTAGTCATATTCAATGTGTGTGTTCCAATCACGGCTTCTCTGTGTCCATTCTCCTGCTTTTGACTCTTCAGTCAGGTGTAATTCTACATCTTCTACCTTTCACGTTCTGTTTATTCCACCCTGTAGTTTCTTTTATTTCCTCTGAAAGAAATGATAATTACTATATTAATTTTATATTGCTACATAGTAAATCACACAAACTTCATGGACATGGTGCGTGTCTTGAGATGACTCAGGGGTTGTGACATGGTTTAGCTGGGTCTTCTGCTCAGGGTCTCATGGTACTGCACCAAGGTGTTGGCTGGGTTGCCTCTTCATTAGGAGACTTACCTGGGGGAAAATGGCTTGTGAGCTCATTCATGTTGTTAGCAGAATCCATTTTCTTGAGAATGTGTGGTTGAGGGTGCAGGCTTCCTTCTGGCTGCTGGCTGGAGGCTCTATGGCCTACATGGCTTCTTCAGGACAACTGTTTGCTTCATTAAGGCAGCAAGGAGAATCTCACTTCAATCTGTTAAGGTGGAGCTATACATCATACTATAAATATTGGAGTGGCATCCTATCAATCATCTTTCCATGTTCCATTTGTTGGAAGCAATCACAGGCTTGTCTCTTCAGCATGAAAGGGGAGGATGTTTCAGAACATTAGGAACTGGGCAATATTTGGGGATAGCTTAGGGACTGATTTAATGACAAGATTCATGGTACAATATCAAAAAAGGCATACTAAACTCTTCCTTGACTTAATCGTGTTAGTTCTGTAAACAAGATATCAAAATATGGTTCCATGTTTGGCATTCTTAGAAAGATCTGACCGTACTAGAAAGTATGAACTGAGGGTACTTATCTGGCACATGACTTGAAAAGCTCTCTAGAAGCTAATGGATATAAAAAAGTCAACCAAAATTTCAATGATCCTTCAGGAAGTAAAACAAGGAAGAAAGAGTTCAGGCTGGCCAATGGGTAAAATGATATTCATTAAGTGCAGGGAAAAAGCAAATTGCCAAGTAACATAAGTCTCTTATCTTAGGTTACAGGGGTGAACTTACTTTGTGTCTAACAAAAGTGACTTTGTGTAGCAATGCTTGGTAGTATAGAAGAGGAAAAGGACTACAAAAAAATTAACTAAGGGTGAGAACTGACAAAGCAAAATCTGGGAGTTTAGAGAGTAGGGAGTCTGAAATTTCTCTGATATTAAAGTAGGGAGTCTGAAATCTTTCTGATGTTACAGTTTAGTTTGTCTGGTTGAAGACAGTTTTTTTTTTAAAGAATTATTTATTTTTGTTCTTAAGGTATGAGGGGCTGGGGAATTAGATCAGTTGGTAGAGTGCTTTCCTCTTATACACAAGAGCCCCATACAGTCCCAGCACTGCATAAACACAGTGGTGGCACATGTCCAAATCTAGCATTCAGGAGGTAGAGGTCAGAAGACCAGAAAGAAGCTCAAGGTCATCCTTGATTACATAGTGAGCTGGAGGCAAGCCTGGGACCCAGGAGAACAAATTTCAAAGCACCACCACCACCACCACCACCACCACCAACAACAACAACAACAACAATAAAAACCATCCCAACAAAAACCAGCAACAACAAAACTTCAGTTATGAGCCATTCCAAATATCAAAAAGGAACATATAGTACTGAATAGGCAGCCACCTATATCCAATCATATTATTATATGTTAAAATTTCATGTATTTCCTTCAGTACTCTGAAAATGGTTAAAATCACACATTCTGATTGCTTTTCCTTCTTTCCCTTAATGAAGATTTGAGTTATTATCATATCTGTTTAACTGGGTCACTGAGCATCAACTTAGAATGTCATTTGGGAAGAAGGGAATTCCTTAACACTCTCATTAGCAAGTATATATATAAAGAAAGGCAAGAGGAATTGGAACAACCTTTGTGGACAATGACTAATGCCCGGATACTTTGCTGCAATGTTAATGGGTCTGATTTCAGAGAAGGCATTAAAATGCTTTGATATCCACTTGGCTTAAAAGGTTAAGGGCAGAAAAACAAATGTATTCTTTTGTGGAGGAGTTAAACTGGAAGGCAAAGGGAGTGCTTGTCTAGCAGAAGTTAGAAGAGATAATTGTTCATTAGGGAGTTTGAAATCTACTGTGAGTAAGCACAAGGCCTTCATTAGGCAGTTTCCGGCTTTCTTCCTATAATGGGTGTTAAATTTCTCTTTGCTCAATTAGAATGAATTCTGGTTTTTGCATTAAAAATTCTTTCCTGGGTTTCTTTGGTTTCCCACCCCCTACCTCCCACCCATTTGGCTTTTCACTGAGTCAATGTAGGTTTGTTATGGACTGAAAGTTCATGTTCACATCTTATGTTGAAGTCCTGACTTCTGAGTGATGGTATTGGGATGTGGGGCCTTTGGAGATAATTAGGTCATAAGGGTGTACCACTCATGAATCAACTTCATGGCCCTGTAAGATGAGGTTCTCCTCCTTCCTCTGATCCCCACTGTCTACGTATGTCCTCTATGTAAGGAAGGACATGCCAAGGCATCTACGTACCTGGAAGAAAGCTTTCAGCAGACTTTGTCCTGTAGGAATCTTGACCTTAGGTCTTTCAGTCTCTAACTGAAAAACAAATTCTCACTGTTTTAGCCTTCAAGTCTACGGCAATTTGTTATAGCAGACCAAGCTGACCAGAACAGCCCTTAAGATAGAGTATAAATTAATTATGCAAAGTGCTCTAAATGTACAAGTTCTTAGAAAATACATTGTACATAGAAACCAAGAACTTACTGAATTAAACATTGGAAATTTATATAAAAATGCTTTAGGATATATTTAGAATGATTGACACGTATTATGTTTTATTAACAAGCATCCTGTAAACCATGAATTTGGATGTCATTACAATTACTGTATATTATGTTTGTGTTTGTTATGTGTGTAGCAACTTTACTTGATGGTCATAGCATTTTGGCAGATACAGATTTTGTGTACCTAAGGTTACCTTCAGATTGAACTGTGACATCTACCCAGTCAAAGTCTCATGCTTCAGACTTGTCTTCTGGGAAGCCTCTTACTTAAGTATTTCTAAAAGTAGTTCAGTGGTAGAGTATTTGTATAACAGGTATGACACTCCTGGGTTGACCCCAGTTTGTAAAAGTAGACAAAATTCCAAAACTACCAAGAAAACAAATAAACACCTCTAACAACAAGAAAATAACCTTATAAAAGAGTGATGAGGGAAAGAAAGTAGACCAAGTAAGCTTGGGGAATGATTTTAGGTTGGAATGGGTTCTGAATGCAATTATGTTATTATGTAACAGAATTGCAGAATTCATTCAGTTGGAATGAACATGCACGAAGTAGCTACTTTGTAATTGCTTCTCTGACACTGGGAAGAGGAAAAGTGTGTGTGTGTGTGTGTGTGTGTGTGTGTGAAGAAAGTCTTACTTTTATGGTGTTAATGCATACTAGAAACACTTCGCTTCTGGTAGAATGGTGAGTCTGACTCACTAGGTGAAGGCCTGGGAGCTGTGGAGTATGCTTGTCCCATTGAAAGACCCAAAGCGCATCATAATCATTGGTTAGTAAAGAGTATAAGAAGCTTATTTAACATGTTGAAAGAATTAGAGATATCTGGAGGTCAAGTCTGTGTGGGTTGCTGTCATTGAAAAGGACATGCTACAGATCAGGGATGTTTTATGAGATTCAGAGGGTCATGGAAATGACATGCGAATGTGTTGGAAGTGTAATCTGATAGATTCACCTAGTGATAGTTTAAGTGTTCAGCATGCAGGGAAGGAAGGAAGCCTCAACCCTTTCCAGTTGTAAATGATTCAATTTTCAGAATATCCTACTGTATGTAATTTCTAATTAGCTAAATGAGGGTGACTAGACCTTCTCATTCCTCTAAGACAGCGTCTTCCTTTGATAGGGAAAATAGCTAAGTCTAGGAGAATTAGGTCTTATCCCCACCTAGAGTTAAAATGAGGATTCCATATGGAAAAAGCACACGACTTCAAAGAAAGGCATGCTTTTCCAAAGGTAGAACATGATACCATTCACCCCACACACAATTTTGGTCTCAAGGCATTCATTAAGCTGTTCTGATGCATGAGTCATGGTACTGAGTACTGATGATGTAAAGATGAACAAACTTCCATTCTTCATCTACCCAGCATGAACCAAGTGCTATAAAAGAGGAATAAACAAGGCTCTGAGCAGAGGAGGAAGCACTTGAATGTCCCAATGAAGCCAGAAAAAGTCTTCCCAAAGAAAGTACCATTTGAGTAGAGTTTTGAATAACGAATTAGTTAATAAATTTTATTAGTTTAATAAGAAGATAGAAAAGTGGTAAGCAGCTAGACTAGACACTCCATATACCAGGGTGTGGTGCAATATGGCTTTCAAAGATTGGTAGAAACAGAAATTCCAGAAAGGCATGTGTGTCTTACTTTTCAGTTTGTTGTTCAACCTGTAGAGATTGGTGGCTTTTGGGAAGACAGAAGGGTTGGGCAATCCCAGAGGATGGAGGATCCTCCATCATACATCATCATAGTCATTTTGATGAAAATGACAGGAGCTTGGGACTCAAGCAGAGGGCCAGTATGGAGTGAGTTTCAGTTTTCTGACTTTGTGGAACATTGTTTCATAAAATTAAGCAGGACCAAACTATTCCTTCATTGTGTGTGTGTTATATATGTGTGTGTGTGTACATGTGTATGTCATATATATGTCACAATTATGTATGTGGAGGTAGGTCAGAGGATAACTAGCGGTCAGTTCTTTCCTTCCACCACGAGGCTTCTGGGATCTAATTCAGGTTAGAACCTAGACCTGCTGAGGCATCTTGCCAACCGAAGGATTAGTTTTTGGGAAGGGAATGACGGGTTTTGTTTTAGACATTTTAAATTTGAGATTCTTATGGTGTTTACCATGAAGTAAAACATGCTTGGTGTTCAGGAGAAAGATTTGTTATAGATATTCAACAATGTGCAGAGCATTTTGGAACAATGAATATGAACAAGATTGCTTAGGGTCAGTTCTTCAGAGCAGAGGATGGGCAAACGTGACAGGGAATCCACACAACTGAAATAGAGAGGGGGTTGTTGGAAAGGGGAGGGAAAGGAAGATGGAGAGAGAGAGAGGGAGAGAGAGCAATCAAGTGAGCATGAGAGAACAGAGCTTGTCAGAAAAGAAGAGGACTACATAACCCCAAGAAGATAGAGCTCTGCTCATACCCCTGAGTGACCAAGTTTGAAAAAGACACCTGATCTGCCCATCACTGGTCATGAGAATAAGAATAGTTTCATCAGGATGATAAGAGCCCTGTGAGTTAACAGTATGTGACATGTTGAGGACTGAGTGGGAAGTGAAGGAATTACGTTTGCAGATGTCCCACTTTACTCGAAAGGAGGGGGCTGGCATGGGGGTGCTGCAGGCTCTAGGAGTTATGTTTTGAAAAACAGTGGTAGGGATGTGATGTTTAGGAGAGCGCCGAAGCTGGTCCGGTGATTGTTGAACCAAAACTTTTAAAAGCCTCTTTCTTTCTTTTTGGTGTTGATATAAGAGTGTTTTAGAGCTGGCTGTGCCTTTGAAAAGTCTAAACTTGCCTAGGAAAGCCTCCAGAAACACTAAGACAAAGGACATTTGGAGGAAAAGTCCCTGCTGCTGCTCTGTTACAGAGTGTGGCTGGATGTCTGAGATGAAGAGGTCTGAGATAATGGTGAAGAGAGTGAAACATCCATCAGCCTCTTAGTGACTGCAAGAAGCCCAAACAACCTGCCCTCCAGCAAAGCACGTTTCCCTTCTGAAATTCTGTCAAATAAATTCAGGGAGACATGAAAAGAATGGAAATACATCTCACACCATGCACCGATACAGCCCCTATTTTGTAGTTGGTGTGCTATGAATTTCAACAGTGTATCTGATTTCCCTGGCATGTTCATTGTGCCAAAGAACTTGTAACGGACAGTTTTATAGCCACAGCAGGGAACTTGAGAGGACATCCCCCAAGAATGAGACTACAGATGCTGTGTACGTAAGAATGAATGCTCTCCATAATAACATTCAAGGAAAATTGCATACTTGCAGGCATCTCCACATTCAGTTTGACCGATGACAAGAAATGCAGCCTGGATTTAGCATTTCATTCGGAGAATCGCAGCCCCAGTCAGCTCTGAATGGGTGTATTTTTCAGGCCCTGAAGTTTCTCAGCTTCTGAAGTGATTGCTATTCCTCTCCCATCTAGCAGCTGTTGGACGGTTTTTATTTAACAAGAGTTCCAGTGAAGTGTGGTCCTGGATGTATTTTAAAAACACACATTTCAGGCCTTTCCTCCTTCACTTCAAGTAGCAGATAAAAATTGCAAAGGGAAAGTGACAGGATAGCATTGTGACACTGACTCACAAAGGCACACGAAATCTACAGATGCCTCCGCTTGCTGGAAATGGAGTGAGTGCAGTGACTGTCACACCTAAGATCCAAAAATGAAGTAGATCTTGTCCAAACCTTGAGTCACTGTAATACTTAGGGGACTGGGTATTCTGAGCAACTCAACTTTCTATTTCCCACAATTTTTAAAAGTGACTTTTTATTAGGTTGTTGTACAGCAACCATAATGGGCCTCATAATGACAATTTTCAAGTAGCATGTAGACAGATTTCTAAACAGTCTTATTAAATAAGAAACACAGAGCCAAATACAGGGGTAATAGCTGAAGAGATCAGAGAAATAGCAAAGAGCCACTGAGTAACCTTAGCTTACCACCTTGCCGTAGCTTCCCACAAGAGAGCTTCTTCCCATCTAACCTGCGCGCTTTTATTGCCTTCCTGTTCTGCCTTCTCATTGGCTCTAAACCCAGCCACATCACTTCCTCATCACTGCCTGTCTATACAGACCTCCAGGTCTCTATGGTTGGTACTGGGATTAAAGACATGTGTCACCATGCTTGGCTGTGTCCTTGACCACATAGAGACTCTGCCTGCCATGTGATTGAATTAAGGGCATGTGCTACCACCACCTGACTTCTGTTTATGGCTCACTAAGACCTCTGATCTCCAGGCAAACTTTATTTATTAACATACAAATAAAATATCACATTTCAGCACAAATAAAATATCATCACAATAGCATATAAACTAGTTGCTGGGTGATTAAACAGAATACTTTTTTTGTTAGAATCGTTATTGTCACCAAGGTTTAGAAACATCTCAACTGTCTTATCAGTTTAGTGGGAGGCAGAGAAGGAAGACTGGAGCTGGCTTTTAGTATGTACTTCCCACTCTGGAATTATGACTGGTCTGTTTATTCTGTTCACATGTATGATCTCAGTGCTCTGTCCAGCTTATACGCATTGTTTTCTTTTATTCTCAGGCTGTTATCTAATCCTTGTGTATTTCATGTGGGTTGGACGCTGCAACTACTTAAGTGATACAGAATTTTCAAAACCACTTCTAACTCAGTAGGACAAGAGACACGTTCTATTACAAAGTAAAGATTCCTGCGGTTGAATCACGGCTCTACTACTTCTTGGCCATATGACCTTGCATTAGAAATAAAAGCAAGACACTAATATTATCTTCACTGTAAAATGTTCAGATCAGGGTCTTCTACAGAGTTTGCTCCAGCAGGTGTTAGCTGAGATGTCTCTATTCATTGTCAGATAACGAAGGCACCTGTAATCCACTTCCCTGGGGCGAGGATGGAGTTTTCTTTGGTGTGCAGACCTCCATCACAGAGTCTGTGAAGAGCCGTCCCCCCTGAGTTTGGTGCTGTCTGGCATTGTATGTCTGTTCTTGACTGGGTTTCTGTGTTCTATTTTGGGAAGAAGAAGAAAAAAGAAGCACAAATGAGCTTTGGGATAGGTTAGTATGTTGTCATTTGCCATGCTATAGCTTTAACATTTAGAAAACAATTTCTGGTTCCTAAATTATGGTAAATTAGAGGTTTCAACGCATTAATCAAGATGTTCTATAATCTGCATCTATAGAAGACAGGGAGTAATTGCACAAGCTAGGAAATATAAAGGCAAACCAAAACATAATGAGAAAAGGCAATTTATTGGCGATTTCCCTCTGCTTCTATGTATGGCTTGACATAAGCAGAGAATAGAAATCAGATTGGCTTTCCCTCCTCCGGGGCTAAGCAGTGGATGGAGGATCCTTTTGATCATTTTATTCACTTTGTGTTTAAACTATAGCTCTTCTAATTTATAGACATATTGTGAATGTCAAGGAAATGTCACCCACATCATTGAAATACAGTGAAATTCATCCGTTGTATTTAAGTAACAGGTTGCCCTGGGCTCCAAGGGAAGTGAGCTTAAATGGAACTTGGGTTTTGACTGTTCAATTTCAGTCCTTTAAAGACACAGAATAATCAAGGTGAAGTTCTTAAGAGAAGAGGCTCTGAGGACAGACAGGTAACTATGAAGTATTTCTTGATAAGCCATTAAGTGGCAGATTGGCACACATTACATTTCAGAGTGTGATTTATTTGGTTCAATGTGAATCACTTTTCCTCTTTTAAATTGAAGTCCAAATCCTATAATGTAGATACTTAAATGGACCCTCTGGGTCACTCAGGCATCTATTCAGCATTCCTTGGAGGAATTCAACAGTCTGTTATAAAAATTGAGTTTTATGTTTCTGTCAATGCCTGAGGAAAAATTTGATTATCCTTCTGATTTTTTCCAAGTTCTTTAACTAAATTGGATTACTTTCTGGTTTACCCTTACTTTCCATGGTTGTGAATAGTGTTTCATTTGTAAAACTTTAGAGTGTAAACTGATGAGAAGACAGAGGCTGATATTTCTGGAGAAGCAGCATGGAAGCCCATGTGGATCAACATTCCATCCCGACTTGACGGCTTGCTGTAAGTTACTTCAGTCTCTTTGTGTGTGCCTCCGGGCTATTAACAATGACCTTGCCTGGGTTATGGTAGAGTGAAGTGGAACAGTGCATGTTTGATGGCCCCCAAGAAAATTCTGGATAAATGTACTCCTCTGCCAGTCCCACCAATCCCTGAATCATTTCTTACTTGTCAGGAAAACACAGAACCAAGATTGCGTTTGGACTTAGGACCTTTCATGGTGGGAATCTTAGACTCAGTTATTGGCAGTCAAGGTTCAAACAGAGACTCAACAGTAGCAGATTTGTTACAAGGAGTTGGCTCATCTAATATGAAGGTTGGCTGGGCAAGCCTGAGATCCACAGGGCAGGTAGGCAGGAAGAGAAGGGGCTGAAACTACTCCCTACATGTGGACTTTCTTCTTTCTGGAACCCTTGCTTCTGCAGCTAAGGTCTTCTAAGTGAATGAGCCAAACCCATTTACATCATCCAGGATAGTCCTCTTTCTTTAAAGTCAGCTTCTTGTGAATTTGGATCACATCTACAAAATACCTTTACAGAAATACCTATATTATGTAGCCTGAACTTGTCATCTCCTGTGATCAGGCAAGTCTTAATGTCTTATATTCCAACAAATTTGAGAACTTCTTCATGCCT
Organism: Peromyscus aztecus; assembly: GCA_902168405.1. NCBI lineage: Eukaryota > Metazoa > Chordata > Mammalia > Rodentia > Cricetidae > Peromyscus > Peromyscus aztecus. The sequence goes on from CABHPQ010174424.1 coordinate 31,759, forward strand.
AAGTGTCAATCATAAGTAAGTCAGAAGTTTTCTGATTTTGCTAAACTAAGACTGGATGTTGAATATAATATAATCAACGAACTAATGATACTGAAGGGTCTCAAGGGATAGCAAAAGATTCTGGATTCTGGATTCTAAAATCTGGATTCATTTTAGAGATGCATAAACAGTATTTTAACATCTGTTGTCAATAGTAAGAGTTCGCCTGGGGTTTAAGAGATGACTCAACAGTTAAGCAGGTATTGGTCTTGCAGGGGACTCAAGTTTAGTTGCCAGGACCCATCAGGTGACTCACAACTGCCTGTAACTCCAGCTTCAGAGAATCCAGTGCCCTCTTCTGACCTCTGTGTTTATTTCACTCATATGCACATGCCCCCATAAAGACGTGCGCATGCACACACACACGTAAAAATCAAATAAATTTATATTAAATAAAAGAAATACCTATATTAGTATTGACTTAGCAGAGGCACATGGAGATTGTAACCCAGTAAAACTGATACATTAAGAAGCATATTAAGCCATCCTATTGACCTTTCTGCTTTCTCCTTTCATGGAAACAGATAGCTTTTATGTTGACCTATAAATGGGACATCTGTATTGCACCTTCTCCCTACAAGGCTCAGGGGTTGTCACAAAAGTGTGTGTGTGTGTGTGTGTGTGTGTGTGTGTGTGTGTGTGTGTGTGTGATATTGTTAATATCTAGAGATTGTGATGGACTTGGGTGGAACAGTGTCTTCTGAACATGACAAGACTGCCATACTCATAAACTCATGGTAGCTGTGGTTGCCTGCACAAGACCTGCACAATGTGATCAAGCCAGTCAACATTTTAGCAACACTGCATCAGGGACAGGCACATGAACTCCCACCCCTAGTTCCACAATTAATAGTTACTAGTGGAGGGACGGAGAGTCAGTTTTCTTTAGGGGTGTGGTCCCTGGTAGGTTGAACATGTTCTGGTAGATGTTTGCATGCACACTTTTACATATGGACAATACTAATTAGATTCAGTGGCTTATTTACAAAAAAAGATGTGAGGGTAGGAGGAAGATTTGTATGTGGGGGGGATCTGGGAGAAGTTGGAGCTGAATATGATCAAAATATAGTGTGTATGTGTATGAAATTCTCAAACAATAAATAAATATGTTGTATTAAAAACCAATTATGTTTTAAAGAAAAGTAACCTGTGTGTGTGTGTGTGTGTGTGTGTGTTTGTGCATGTGCTGAATATGGAACTCAGAGCCTTGTGCATGGGAGGTAAGTGCTGTGCTACTCAGCCCTCAGAAGTTACTTTTAGCAGAGTATAATATAAGGCTAAGTTTTCCTGAAACTGCAGAAAAGTAAGAAGGAAAACCATACTTTCATAAGCTGGAACCTAAAGACACCAAAATTCATGTTTTGTTTTCTGTTTACTACCAGAAATGATCTCATTAAAAATTTTTAATAAATTTCTGTTTTGCTTGAGAGCCAAGTGAACTCCATAAGGCACGACTCCATGTGCTGCTCTTTAGTAGCCCTACCTTTCAAGTAGCGCTTCATGTAAGATGGACTTTAGAAGGATGGGCTGGTAATGTCTTCCAGAGAGGAGGTGAGCCTGGCTTCCTGTTTGAATAGTGTTCTATCATGCTGGGGTGGCTTCAGGTGTGTGTTGCAGTAGAGCTAAAAGCTGGGGAAGGTAAATGATTCTAGAGAATTATGTTCCTGTCTTTTCTCCACAGGGAACAACCACATTACTGAAGCTACCGAAGATCACAGAAACAATTTATTGGTACCTTTAGGGTTTTGGACTCACCCCTTTATCTCAAACAGTTTCTCAGAACAATACATACACCCTTTAAAAATTTACAAATTGTTTAATACATAAAAGATAGTATGTATGCTATGAAATATAATAGCAGTAACTATATAAATACTCACAAGTATACCAGTCAACACGCTGATAAGGTCAAGGTGCCCTGTTTACTTCCTTTCCCCTCACCTTGCTTCCCTCCGGACATCACCATTGCATGACATTTTGTATTTATCATTTGCTTCCCTTAGTATTTGATACCACAGTGCATTTATCCCTAAGCAGTATATTTCATGTTAGTTGATTTAAGCTTATATGAATACTACCATAATATTCACCTATATGTATTTTTGTGTATACTGTCTTTTAGTACTATGCTTTCTGAGATCCATCCATATCACATATAACCATAATGAATGTTCATCTGTACAGATTATCTTGTTGCATGGTTTATATTTATTATTGATTCTCCTCTTGTCAATGGCTAGCAGCTCTATTCTTCCCCATTTTTATCAATGAAATGAATGTAACTCACAGTGAGCTATGATTATTCTTGTCCAATTATCCTGAATAATATGCCTGAGAAATGAACTTTCAAATTACCTAAAATTCTGCACTGTGGGTAAACTGAGGTCCAGGGCCTCATGACTGTTAGTATTAGGGCTGCAGGAGAGGGCTACTGATCTGTATCTGCTCTGCTCCCCATCTTTCATCTCTGTATGAATATGCTGAAGCTTGTTTTCAACAAAAAAGGTTAAGTCTCATAATTGTTGGTAAGGATTTGTGTAAATACAGTTTTTTCTTTTTCTTTTTAAAAATAACTTTCAAAGGAAAGGAATACATGTTCATTTCTCATGCCATTAACTGTGGGAGGCCAGCTGCCACCTTTTTCCAGGGTTCCTATGAGGAGGAGAGAGGGATAAGAATATTAGATAGAAAGATAGCGAAGAGGAGAAAGACAGAAGTACAGGATAGCTTCGGGAGGACCTGGATAAAAACCCAACAGCTTTTTCCGTTTATTCAAAAGGGCTTTTTATAACAATGCCAAGGGGCAGGACAAAAGACGCCCCCTCTTCTAGATCAAAGCATACCACACAGGCAGGTGTAGGCCCTTCCAAACATCTGGGAACCAGGCCTGTGGTCAAATCATCCCATTATGCAGCCCTGCTGGGTAAAGCAAGCTCAGATTCTCGGACCCTGAGTAAGTTTTCACTAGGAAACCTCTGTGGGTCTCAACAACTAACAAACAGATAAACAAACAAAACAACAAAAACAAAAACAAAACAACATAAAACTACTGGGAGACTTAGAAAGCTTGCCTGGGATCAAGAATAAATGCGCTGTTTTTGTCAACGAAGTAGAGCATGTCTCCATAAAAGTGAATATACGGTGTGTGGCCGGCTTGTTGAATTTTACAGCATGAGCAATGCATTACCCTTGTCCCCAGCACACAAGTGCAGGCGGAGAACATAACCACCCCATAACTCACCCCACCGTAGAGCAGCATCCCCTCAGCACTTGAGTAGCACCATCCAAAGCTTCCCTCCTCCCTGAACTCCCTCCCTGGGCACTGCACCATGCCCCTTAGCACTGAGTATCACTACCCCAAGTCCCCCCTGGTTGCCGAAGTATGCCCCTCAGTTTCCTCTTTCTACTCTCTGCCCTCTGCCCGTTCCCCAGAGTAGAGCCTTTTGTATTTCATGATACTTTGAGGAGAGTCTACTGCTACTGTGGTGTCATACACATGCTCATGGAGGGACGAGATGAGATCAATCTTAGACCTGCTTTTTCCTTACCATTCGACACAGGTCCCTTTAGCTCCCTGGCCTCCGTTGACTTAAGATGATGATGATGATAATGGTTGATTGCTTTGGCAAAAGGTTTAAGTAGAGTAAAGCAAGCTGAACTCTCCAATAAAGAACCTGGTAAACTCTAGGCCCTGAGATCTGGCTGTCTCTATGATTTATGAACTTGTATATGACAGCATCCTTCCCAGGTGCCTCTTGTACCTCTGTTCCCACTACAGCTTCTCTCAAATACTTTTCTTCCTAGGGACAAGCTTTCTCGAGCTACCCTTCATTCTGAATGAGGCAAAATTGGGATTCCTATTTGAAGTCTAGGCTTATCTCGCCAGTCCTGGCTTGCTCATTGTTAGCTGAGCGTGAGCTTTGATAAAATTCTTATGGTGGGGTTGAAGAAAGCAGCAACGTAGATCAATGGCTTCTCTTGTGTTGCTGCTCTGGTCTGGAAGCTTGTTTCGAGTTCTAACACTTGACACTCTCAGAATGCAATGCCTCTCTCTGAATACCTTCTACTCCAGTCCCCTCTCCTCAACCCTGGGTGAAGGTCAGTGCTTCTGTCTTCATTAAGGGGTAAGAGCAGGTGCTTGTGGGGAACAGTCTTCTCACTTTCTGCTTTCTCATCATTATGCTTCTTCTCCCAGTCCCATATTTAGAATAGCGAACTATTTGTTTTGTGTATTCCTGTCATACAGTTTTTACCTCTTCCTTTATTTACTGAAGTCATTACAGAGGGTGACTAGATGTGCACCAAATGTGTGTTTTATATGTTACTGCTCACCTGAGAAGACAAAAAAGAATGTTTTATTCCTCGCACCATGATTTTATTTTCTATGCAGTATAAGCACATTCTTAATTGTGTCATGAATTTAGTGCTCATTAATTTGAAGAAATCGACCATGTGTGTGACTTTCACAAGGCTGTGAAAATGTCACCAGTTTTCTTAGATACACCAGTAAATAAAAATGAGTGTAGAGTAATAAGATATAAAAACTGTGAATGGAGAGAAAAAAGCAGAGCTTGTACTTGTGCTGTTTGTGTTTGCCGCTGTGGTTTTCTGCCATCTTATTGAAGGTCATCATGCCAAAGAAAAACCGTCATGAAACTCCAGCATGCGCATTGCGACATCAAGGTGAGAGTGTCTCTCTGTCAGCTCCTCTGTACTTTTAGGTTCCTCTGAGATACCAAAAGATTGATCCGTCCTAAGTCTTAAAACCTTATGTGCTCAAGTATTTTTTTTTCCTTAAGACTGGGCCTCATGTAGCCTCGGCTGTCCTATAACTTCTGTGTACGTGAGTGTGACTTTGAGTTTCTGAGCCTCCTCCTCTGCTTCCCTAGTGCTGGGAATGCAGGCATGAACCACCATGTCTGGTTTTATGCAGTCTTAGGGATAGAATCTCGGGCTTGGTGAATGCTAGCTGTATTTCTAGTCAGTATTTGCCCTTTATTTCATTTTTATCAAAGTCTTGTAAGGTTTATATCTTTGTGTATGTGTGTGTGTGTGTGTGTGTGTGTGTATTCATGTGCGCATGCTGATGTATTTGAACATGTATACACAATCAGAGGCTGACATTAGGTATTTTCCTCACACACTCTCTGTCTTATTATTTAAAAATTCTTATTTTTCTTACTATTGTAAAATTATGTGTGTATGTATGGGCATGTAAGTGACAGGTGCTGGCTAAAGTCAGAAGCATTGGAACCCCTGGAGCTGGAGTTGAGTCATCCTACATGGATGATGGGAACCAAATTCAGGCCTCTGGAAGAACAGGAAGTGGTCTTAAATGCTGAGCCATCTCTCCAGCCAATCTCCACCTTAATTTTTGAGAGAGGATCTTTTGCTGAATCTAGAGCTCATCAATTTGACTAGACTGACTGGCTCACAAGCCCCAGGGATCCTCCTTTTTCTACCTCCCCAGCACTGGGATTACAGGTATGTGTTTCTTTGCACCCATTTTTAAATGTTTTGCTTTTAATTAATTAAAGGATAGTTGTATTACTTCCTCCTTCCTTGTTGTGGGGTTTGAGTAAGAATGGCCTCCATAGGCTTATATATTTGAATTCTTGGTTATTAGGGAGTAGTGCTATTTGACAGAGATTAGGAGGTGTGGCCTCTTTGGAGGAAGTGTGTCACTAGGGTTGGGTTATAGGGTTTCCAATGCTCGAGCCAGGCCCAGGGTCTCTTTCTCTTCCTGCTGCCTGCCTGCTGATCTGGATATAGAACTCTCAGCCACCTTTCCAGCACCACATCTGCCTGCATGCTACCATGCTTCCCACCATGATGATAATGGATTAAACCTCTGAGGTGTATGTAAGTCAGTCCCAATGAAATGTTTTCCTCTATAAGGGTTGCCTTGGTCACGGTGTCTCTTCACAGAAATAGAACATTGACTAAGACACTTGTCCTCCCTTCAATCTCCTGCCCTCACTCCATCTCAAATCCACACCCCTTATTCTTGAATTATCGTTACATATATATGAATAAGTATATAAGTACAACCTGCTTAGTTCATTTGATGTTGCTTGTATGGATATGTTTTTGGGCTGATTACTCAGTATTGGATAATTAATTAGGGAGCTCATCTCTGGGGAAGACTAATTCTCCCTCTGGCAGTAGTCATTAAATTCCTGTAGTTCTTTATCTCGGGACAGAGCCTCATGAGATATCTCCCATCCACGTTGACATGTCAACTGGTATAGTCATGCTTGGTTCTAGAAACCCAGTCAACTCTTCTTAGTGAGCTTAAGGATCTTAGAGGAGAAACAACTACTGCTACTTTTCTACACTAGTATAATTTTTTTTCTTGTCACTTTTGTTTATTTAATTTTTATTAAGAAATTTTCTATTCATTTTACATACCAACTACAGATTCCCCCTCCTCTCTCTTCCCACCCCTCAGCCTTCCCCCTCAACCCACCCCCCATTCCTACCTCCTCCAAGTCAAGGTCTCTCATGTGGAGTCAGCAGAGCCTGGTACATTCAGTTGAGGCAGGTCCAAGCCCCTCCCTGCTGCACCAAGGTTGCACAAGGTGTCACACCTTAGGCACTGGCCTCCAAAAAGCCTGCTCATGCACCAGGGATGGAACCTGACCTGATCCCCCTGCCTGCGGGGGGCCCTCCCAAACAGTTCAAGCTAAACAGCTGTCTCAAGTATCCAGAGGGCCTAGTCCAGTCCCATGGGGTCTCCACAGCTATTGGTCCACAGTTCACAGGTTTCCACTAGTTTGGCTGGCCATCTCTGTACGTTTTCTCATCATGATTTTGGTGTCCCTTGCTTATAGAATCCCTCCTCTCTATCATCCATTGGACTCCTGGAGCTCAGCCTGGTGCCCAACCTTGGATCTCTGTATCAGCTTCTATCAGTCACTGGATGAAGGCTCTATGATGACAGTTAGGGTATTCACTAATCTGGTTACCGGAGTAAACTAGTTCAGGCACCCTCTCGACTATTGCTAGTAGTCTAAGGTGGGGTTCATAGCAGCATTATTCATAATAGCCAGAACCTGGAAACAACGGATAAAGAAAATGTGGCACATATACACAATGGAGTACTACTCAGCTGTAAAAAACAATGATATCATGAAATTTGCAAGCAAATGGATGGAACTAGAAAATATCATCCTGAGTGAGGTAACCCATACTCAGAAGGACAAACATGGTATGTACTCATTCATAAGTAGATACTAGATGTAAAGCAAAGGATAACCAGACTACAACCCACAGCTCCAGAGAAGCTAGCTGACAAGGAGGACCCTAAGAGGGACACATAGGTAGCCCAGTGAAGGAGAAAAAGATGAGATCTACAAGAGCAAACTGGGGGTGAAGGGGGTAGTGGAGGGCAAGGAATGGGGGATGAGAACATAAGGAAATGGGAGGTTCGAGGTGGAACAGGGACAGAGTGGGAGAGCAAGGAAAGAGATACCATGATAAATGAAGATATCATGGGAGTAGGGGGAAACAGGGTGCTAGGGATGTTCCCAGGAATCCACTAGTATAATTTCTAACTGCATTCTAAACACTTAGACATAGGTAATTGTAGCTCTCATCCTTCAACAAAGAAGCTTCTTTTTGCAGAAGATGGAGACCATTGAAGAAGGCCACAGCTGGCCAAGATGCAGAGAACAACTGACCATGGGGTGATTGTGACCCCCACCTGCTGCATCTACAACACAGCCCCTGTAACCTAAGGCTCAGAGAACATTGCAGAAGACAGGGTGGGAAGCATGTAAACCACAGAAGATCAGGAAGTCTGTTGTGAGGTTGTCTTCTAGATATGAAACGAAAGCCAAGACAATATAATTATCTAAACAAGACCTGAACAGTGACAACCTCAACTGACATGGCTGCCTGGAACTGCCTGTATCAATGAGGCTGGCCTTGAACTGACAGGGATCAGTCTGCTTCTGCTTTCTAAGTGCTGGGATTAAAGAGTTGTATGCTCACTTTCCTCATATGCTCTAAGCTATTGTTCTTAGCCCCATCAGCACTGATTAAGGTCACCTGCTCTTGAACTTCATTTTTGTGCATACAGGTACTGTGTACTCTCTGCTGTTTGGCTTCTTCAGTTCAACTTGCTTTTTGAAATTATCTGTTATTGAATGAAGCAGGAGAAGCCACTGTTCCACTGTATGAGCATTGCTCAATGCATTTGTCTTATGGGTGTTGTTTTATAGTTTTTGTTAGTGAACAAAGCAGGCACACCTATTCTTACTAAAATCGTTTCTTCTTATAAAATCTTAAAATAGAGGGGGTCTATTGCTCTGTTTCCTTTAGGTAAGTATCTACAGGTAGAATTGCTAGCTTGCAGGTGGAGTGTTTTCTTAATTGTGTGTGAAACTGCCTAGTGCTTTCCTGAAGCAGGGTACCCTGGCTCCACGCTGTCCGCTCATGTTTCCAGTGCTTGGAATGGACGTCTTGACTCCTATTTGGAGAACTTTTTCCACCTTCGAGTGATAGCCCACTCTTCACTTGCTCTGTGAATCCTTTAAGAGAGTAGTTTATACCAGACTGGCCGTCTCTTTGTTTCACTCACTCCTTCATATTCCTACCACTCTCCTCGTTCTGTGGAAAATTGGAATTGTGTCTTCTCTACTCTAAGGGAAATGATGTCTTTGGGCTTGTTACCAGCATTGTGTGTGATATTTACTCATGCACGCATTCATTTAGTCCATAGGTTCTTATAGGTTCTTAGGAGAAGTTTCCATGCAGTGTCTGTGTGTGTGTAGACGAGTTTGCAAATGGGAAAAGTTAGAATGCTTGGAGGTCAGCTTTTCATTGATTAATGGCTGTTTTATTGAGATTAGGAAGTTATACCTGCCAAATTGGTTATGTATTCTTTGTTTTGTTGTTTTTATAGAGTGAAAATCCAGGGAAAGCTAACATGAGGTTGCATAAAAGCTGTTGTTGCTTCCTAAGACAGGAAGGAATAAACAAGAAAAATCCATATGGATTATTTAACACTTACGCCACAAAACATCATTATCCCAGAACTCCAGTATAGGAAGGTGTCACAGAAAAGAAAGGAATATCATTACTACAGTATTTCATTTCTTTTGTAGGATTTTTTTTTGTGTGTGTGTGTGAAAATATTTTATCTTTAATTCATCAAGGATCATGACTCTGTTTCCTGTGGAGCTGAACTAACCATGGACCTTTCTACTGACTGGCATTGGACATTGTGGATTATGGAAAGAGAAAAGAAACCACATCTAAATGATGTGTGCTGAGCAATGGAAAAGAAAAATTCACTTATTATAATTTCCATGTATTCTTGAACAAACAAGTTTCAGAATAAGAAAATATTTTAATTAGTCTATTGCTCAAAATCCGTTGCATTTCCTCCCTTCCTCCGTAATTCTCAGGCAGGAGAGAAGAGTTATTACTTAGTAATTAGTAAAGCTGATATTTAATGAGAAAGCAGTTCTGAAAACTGGATAGGTTTTAAACATCTCAGCATGAAGAAGTTGAAATATTAAAGGCAACAGCTGCCTGTAAACGATTGCTGTTAGTTGAAATTTACATATTAAAGAGCAGGAAACTTCTAAGATTTCTTCCTTTTTAACATTTTAATGCTCAAGCTGTAAGATAATACCCCACTTTAGGTTGGTGACTTTTAAGTTTTATTTTTCAGGAATATGCTAGAGGCAGCTGAATAAACTTATGTGTCTACCAAAAATACCTTAGGAAAATATTTATGCTGCATCATTCTTAGTTAATGTGCCCGCTTTTCTCAGAACACACAGTCACATGCTCTTTGACTTTCACTGTCTCTGTTAGAGGATGGGTAATAGTGTTATGGAACAGTTTCTAAGTATCCTTTAAGTGAACTGGGAAACGATGGCTTGGGGCTGGAGTCCCAACATTGTGTAGAGATTGCAAACTCATTGAATGTTTGCAGTGTCCAGAGTGTTGTAGAGAAAAAAAAATGGAAAATATGGAACCTAACCACTGATTTAGAGGAATTTTAGATCTGGATAGTGCTTCGGAAGAGCAGAGTGGCACTTTTGCCTATTAATATAAATAAATGCAAATTTTATTATGGCAGGGAGAGACTTGAAATAACTTGAAAAGTGGTCTTTAAGTGTGATTTTATTATGAGCTTAACCTACTTTACACAATGAACCTTGGTAGAAACGTTTTCCAGCTCTGAGAATTTTATCTGAGGTCACTGCTATGGTATAACAACTATATTGTTATTACATTAAAAGATAGCCATTTTTTTTATTACATGTATTTTGGAAAATACTGCCTAGCAAGACAGAATATAAATAATTTATAATGAGCAGAAAGAATCACTAGTCGTTCTGTCCATTATCTGTATTTGCATATGGGTTCATGTATGTATGAGCATCTGATTTATTAATTTGTACAAATAGAATCATATGCTTTTGTAACTTGTGTTTAAAAAACTTGACCGTATACTATAAATATATTATGTTACAGAGTCAAAAACAGCATAGTTTCAAGTAGCTAACTTAAAACATATTTGTTAGTTGTTCCATGCTGCAAATTATGGACTCCCTTTTGTTGGGCTTTAGACCATTTCCAGAACTATGACAAAATTCTTTGATTTCTACTATATCCTGGTCTATAACACAGAGCTTTTGGGTCAAATGATAGGCTTTTTGAATTTTTTCACACTTGTAGTGCTTAAATAGTCAACATAAAGCTTGTGCCGTTTATCCCGTCCTCTTCCTTTCCTCCTAAAGTGAAGGAAAATTTACTTCCATGAAATCTTATTTTTTTTTTTCTCTCAAGACCGGGTTTCTCTGTGTAGCTCTGGGTGTCCTGGAACTCTCTCTGTAGACCATTTTGTTTTTTGGCAAGTTATCTCACACAGTGGTGATGTTAATTTGTGAATACTTAACCTTTAAAGTTCTGTGTGACCTTGAGTTGGGTGGAGTCTAGGGCAAAAGTGAATAAGTTTGTTTATATGAGGTGTTATGTGGAATTTAGGTTTGGACAAATGTGGGAGTTGAGAATACTTCAGTTGTGAATATTCTAAGCAAGAAAGGAATACCAGCTACTATTATAGAGACAAGGATAAATTATATAATTAATAATTGGGTACTGTTCTAGTATTCGTTTTGTGGTTTCCACTAAAGCAAATAAGCTTCTTACAAAACTAGCAGAGTGTTAATCAATTTTAAAGATGAGGAAACAGGTGCAGATAGATCAGTCATCTTGCTCCAGGAGACATGATCTTTAAGGGGGCTAAAACCGGAGACCAGGGTTATTGATAAGAAAGGGTGTGTTCCTTTTAATGTTCTAAATTGTGCAAAGAATGATCATTTTTTTTTTTTTTTGGTTTTTCGAGACAGGGTTTCTCTGTGTAGCTTTGCGCCTTTCCTGGAACTCACTTGGTAGCCCAGGCTGGCCTCGAACTCACGGAGATCCGCCTGGCTCTGCCTCCCAAGTGCTGGAATTAAAGGCATGCGCCACCACCGCCCAGCAGAATGATCGTTCTTTGTGTGTAATCTTTGATTCCTATTTGTAGGCTTTGAATTCTCTTTTAGAGTGACAGATGTTGACATGAAGTAATCCATTTACTGTTTTTATTTTTATTTATTTTTAATTTTTTGTTCTTTTTTTAGTATTTATTTTTTGAGAATTTCATAGAACGTATTTTGATCATATTCCTTAGCCTCCTTGAACTCCTTGCAGATACTGTCCTACCTCTCTATCCACCAACTTCCTGTTCCTTCTCTCTTAAACAACAAACAAGCCAAACCAAGTAAAAACAAAAGTACACACACACACACACACACACACACACACACACAAACAAACAATCTGATTTATGTTGGTCAACTACTTCTGAACATGGGGTTTGTCCTGGAGTGGTTGTCCTGGAGTGGTTGTTCTAGAGTGGAGTGGTTGTCTTAGTCACTGTTTTATTGCTATGAAGAGACACCATGACCACAGCAACTCTTATACAGGAAATCTTTTAATTGGGGCTTTCTTACAGTTTCAAAGGTTTAGTCCATTATCAGCATGATGGCACACAGGCAGACCTGGTGTTGGAGGAGCTGAGAGTTCTACATCCACATTTGTAGGCAGCAGGAAGAGAGAGACATTGGGCCTGGCTTGAACATCTGAAACCCCAAAGTCCATCCCCAGTGATGCACTTCCTCCAACAAGGCCACACTTCCTAATCCCCGTCAAGTAGCTTCACTCCCTAATGACAAGACCCTGGCTTGGGCTTATGAGGGTCTTGTAGGTGCTGTCACACAGAACCAGTGTCACCAAACAGGAAAACTGAAGCAACATCTTGCCTCCACTGTTTTTTAAAAATAAATGTCTTTTGACTTTTACTTGGAAATAAGAAATTTTCCTTTTATAGTTAGGAAAATGCTTTAGAATTATTTATTTTTATTTCATTTTATATGTGTGAGTGTTTGTCCAAATGCGTGTCTGTTTACAACTTGTCTGGTGCCCATGGAGGCCAGAAGAAGGTGTTGGATCCCTTGGAAACTGTACTGATGGTTGAGAGCTTCCATATATGTGTTCAGAATGGAACCTGGGTCCTCTAGAAGAGCAACCAGTGCTCTTAACCACTGAGCCAACTCTCCAGTCCCTACAAAATATTTCTAAAGAAATAGATTTATAATAGTGTTTTTGACATATAATATTGGATGTAGAAAATGAGTGCTGACAGAGTCAGCAGCCATAAGAACAAAGATGATATATTTGGAAGATTGCATACGACTTCAGTCCACTTGTAATTTCTAAGGAATGTTTTGATATATCTGAATGCATTCAGTTAAAAATGATAATACAGCTTCCTTTCTTTTCTCTCAGAAACATTTATAAAATTGTAAGTCAATTTTTCACTCCAATGACACTGAAGTACTTTACACCTTCCAGGAGGCAATTTATTCACAGCTAAATTATTTGTTAAATATCAAACTTTGATTTTCACTTTTTACTTATCAGTTGATAAAAGAGTTGATAAACTTATTTAAAAATGTAATAACTGATTCCGCCTGACATTTCATAATGGCTTTCAGTCTTTTATATTAGAAGTAATACAAATTATATTTTTTTCTAATAAAACTATTGAAGAAACTGACATTATACTAAACAGTTTAATAGTTGTTAGCTCCGTTTTTCTTTTGATGTGGAGAGATTGCCACAAAAGAGACCTGACAATAGACTGGTGGTGAGGTGCATGATGGTCGCTTGACTTTCCTTCCTGGAGATCTTTGAGTGCCTTGTACACGCTTGCTCCTTTAGAGTGATTTTAAAGAATGTGCTTGCTGTTTTTTTCACTTTTGAAATTGCAGTTTATGGAATGGGGAGTCCTTATGGGATGCTATATGAAGATAGTCATTGATATTTTATTAAAGGTTTGAATGTTTGGGGTTTCGATCCTCTTTTTTTCTTCAGCTCTAAGTTTGAAAGTAATTTAAGAACTAAACAAAAGTCTCATGTGGGGACTTTTCAGCTTGTTGGCTTACCAATAATGTTTTGAAAAACCCTATTCTTATTAAGCACTGCAGTTTTTCATTAGATTTCAATAGCCCTTTTTCTGCCTGACACTTTGTAAGTAACTGATTTGTACAACTGGAACACCACACTTCACTGTGAGCTTAATACTAATTGTCTATCTTAGCACAGCCAAATAACATTTAAAGCAAGGTTTTGAAGAGCATTGCCACGAAGAGCAGCCTTTTCAGTGGTGCAGAGAAATCATTTTGAAGTGACAAAGTGACATTAATTCTTTAATGAAATTCTGTTGGGGAATGTTGTAATGGTTCAGTCTTTTTCTCCCCCTTCCTTTTGGGAAAAAGACTTCCAAGCTGTTTTTTTTTTTTTTTGACATTCTTTAGGCACATTTACACTTTTAGATTTCTGTGTTTAATTTGAAGTAACCTGATGTTTTAACATCTTAGAGTTTAACTCTAACAGTTTCTAATCACATTCCTTCTGAAAGTCTTGTTGTACATTTTTGCTGTGATCATCATATTTGTCTTGCAGATTTCTCACCAACAACCTGTCTTTAAAGTCACAACTTTTCTAATCCATTTAAAATTTTGACCCTGTGCATTCCATATTTGGTTATACTTTTAAGTCAGTTTAGAGTGTCATTTAAAATTTTTTTTCAATTTGAGAGAAGTTTATTATTTAGAAGTTAACTTTCAAAAATAGAATTGAAACTGGTTATGTAGTGTAGTGGTAGAGCACCTGCCTAGCATGCACAAGGCCCCACATTTTCTCTCCGTTAAGACACAAACTCTCAACCTTTAGCCAAGATCTCATTAAGCACTTGAGAGCCAGAACTTATCCAAGAAAAAGTTTTGTCCTAACTCTGGTGCTCCAGTGAATGACAAGTTGGGTGGCCCTCAACTAACCCTTGAATAGAAATTAGGCCCAGACTAGCATCTTTGCTATGTTACTGGCCTGTGGAACATATTGATCTTCCTTCAGTCAACAGCAGAGTGTCTTCCTGTCAGATACCAGCTATCCATCTCAATGGAAAATTACCTGTCTGATGAATTTTGTCTTCAGTGTAGTGGAGACAAACGATGTTCTACAGAGAAAAGCTAAGTAAGTAGACTGCAAAATTTTTAATAAGATCCTCAAATCAAATAAAATTCTGTACTCAACTCATATTTAAAGTAGAAGTTGATTTGCACAAATTTAGTTTGATTTATGTTTACTGAAAATAAAATCATTCAGATATTTTCTCCTAGACAAAAGAAATGGGTAATCATAGTTATCAGTTGCAGCCACATCAGCCTGGGTAGTTAATTTGCTTCTGTGTTTTGGTCTTAGCTGAACAAAATTAAGACAATTTTAAGTCACGAGGAAAATTAATCTTAAATAGTAGAAGTTTGTAATGGCTGACCCCAGGTCTTTGAGATGTTCTAAAACAGACATGGTGGGAAAATATTTTGTAATGATAATTTTTTCAACAGTGGCTTTAAACATTTTTAAATTTTTAAAATTTACAATAAAAAAATTACATAATTTATACCCATCCTTCTCCACCCCCTAATTCCTCTTGTGCCCCCAATCTCACTCAAATTCATGACCTCTTCTTTAAATATTATTGTTGTTTCAACAGGTGTACACACACTTCTCCCCCCCCCCCAACTACCTCCAGAGTTCATTCAGTGTTGCTTATATCTAAAAACTTTAAGGGCTGACCCACGGGTACTAGTGAATTAGGCAGCACCTTACCAGGGAAGACTAGACTAGAATAATTTACCCTGACTCAGCAGTCATCAGTTTCCTGTAGTTTCTT
>CABHPQ010174425.1:642-29599 GCA_902168405.1 Peromyscus aztecus
CCAATGCTTGAAGAGGTGCCAATGAACAAGGTTTAAAGGGACTCGAGAATTTAAGCAGGATTTTACAAAAGTGGCATGTATACCCTTAATCGGAGAGCACATCATTACACATCTCCACCAGGGTGCACTTTTACTTATTGGTAAGTACTTTCTGAAGGTGGTATTTACACTAGACCTTCTCTGGGCTCTGTTGGCATTGACATAAATGTCATTAGTGGCCATGTTTTGAGATGGAATCTCATGTAACCTAGGCTGTCCTCAAACTAACCACATGTCCCAGGGTCATGACCTTGAACTCTTTTGAGACAAGTTCTCATGTAGCTCTGGCTGTCCTAGAAATCACACAATAGACCAGGCTGGCCTCAAATTTACAGAGATCCACCTGTCTCTGCCTCCTGAGTGCTGGGATTAAAGACTTGTGCCACCACACCTGGCATGGAGCAGTTCTTTCAGCACATAATGGGAGTTGTACCCCCATTCAACATGTAGGCATAGCAGGGTTCTGTTCAGCATATAACTAGCTGGCTTACCTACCCAGCAATCGGTGTCAGGTCCAACAAAGCTGATCTGGCCCTGCTGGGTAGGAACTGGGGCTCTGAGATGGCTGCTTTGGCCCAGCCCGGGCCAGAGAAAGGCATTGGGGGGAGCGGAATTTAAGAGACCTTTTAAGACTATCCTCAACTAGAGATACTTATCCCCGAGAAAGTAAACTGAATGATTACTTCATCTTCTTGTTTTGAAGATGAAGTCACTGAAGTTCAGAGAAATAAAGATGCTTATCCAAGGGCACAGGTCAGTCTATGGTAGAACAAAATCCAATTTTCCTACATTAAAATACAGAGGGCTGGAAAGCCGAGCAGTAGTAGCACATACCTTAATCCCAGCACTCAGGAGGCAGAAGCAGGCAAACCTCTAAGTTCAAGGTCAGCCTGGTCTACAGAGTGAGTTCTAGGACAGCCAGGGCTACACAGAGAAACCTTGTCTGGAAAATAAATAAATAAGAAAATGGAGGGCTGAGGCTAGAGCAAAGGCTCAGTGGTTAAGAGCACAGGCTGCTCTTTCAAAGGACCTAAGTTTGGTTCTCAGCACCCACATGGTGACTCACAACTATCTGTAACTACAGGTCCATGGAATCAGATGTCCTCCTTGGGTACCAGATGCCCATGTGCTGCACAAACATAGAAGGCAAAGCACACATACACAAAATAAAATAGAAACTTAAAATAATAATAATAATAATAATAAAAGCTGGGCAGTGGTGGCACACACCTTAATCTCAGCATTTGGGAGTCAGAAGCAGGCAGATCTCTGTGAGTTCGAGGCCAGCCTGGTCTATAGAGCAATTGCCAGGACTGTTACACAAAGAAACCCTATCTTGAAAATAATAATAATAATAATGGGCAAGCTAGGGGTGGTGGCATATGCCTGTAATGCTGAGGCAAGAGGTTTGCAGAGAGTTTGAGGCTAGCCCGGGCTAAAGAGAGAGTACTAGGCTAGCTGGAACTAAATAGCAAGATCCTGTCTCAAAATAAAAAATAAAATACAAAATAAGAAAAAATACTGAAGGCTAGTGCTGCAACTGGGCTGTATATGGCACCATTCAAAAGGACAGCTGGGAGCCGGGAGGTGGTGCCTTTAATCCCAGCACACAGGAGGCAGAGCCAGGCAGATCTCTGTGAGTTTGAGGCCAGCCTGGGCTACGGAGTGAGTTCCAGGAAAGGACAGCTGGAGAAAGGAGTTGGGTTGTAATACAGGAGATGGAACTCGGATCAGGTCCCCCCCCCCCCCCAGTACTGAACATTCAATGTCAGTCTCTTCTTGAATGCTTATAGCACATACTGTACCATGATACTACTGAGTAATTCAGGCTAATGAGTCCAGTGATTTTTATTTTATTTTATTTGAAATGCTATAAAGATTGAACTCAAGGCCTTGAGCATTCCAGGCCCAGTGTTGGACTACAGAGCCTACATCTCAGCCCAGATTTCTTTCTTTCTCAGGACCAAATAATTAATATAGATACTTGTTTTAGAGCCGGGCATGTTACTGCATGCCTGTAACTCCAGCATTCAGGTTGTGAGACCAGGAAGATCAGGAGTTCAAGAGCAGCCTTGTCTACATATTATATCTGAGGATAGCCTAGATTATCTATGACAAAAAAAGCAAAAGTATTTAGTGGGTCCAAATACCTTCATGCAGCTGAATATGTATGTTTGCTCCTGGTGCTAAGAACTTCCTGAACTGAAGCAGAATTGGGAATGAAGCCCAGGTACCTGGGAGACTGACTGATAACCCACATCCCTACTTTGGAGCTATGGAAGACTCTGGGCCCCTCAGCCCAGGACCATTAGGCTGTCTTATTTTAGGACTAGGGAACTAGGGATGAGTGAAAGAGGAACGACCGGCCCTGTACTTTAGCTTACAGCGCACTTGCTCATACAAGAGAGTTGGTTTTGTTTATATTTATTTATTTGGTAATTTTTTTCTTTTTCTGGGGGGGGGAGGATTCAGACAGGTTTTCTCTGTGTAGCCCTGGCTGTCTTGAAACTCACTGCGTGGACCAGGCTGACCTCGAACTCAGAGATCTGCCTGTTTCTGCCTCCCAAGTATTGTGATTAAAGGCATGCACCACCAGACTATTTGGTAGATTTTTGATGTATATGGTTGTCTTGCCTGTATGTATATGTGTGCCATGTATGTTCTAGTGCCTGTGGAGGCCAGAAGAGTGTGTCAGATCCTCTGGAATTTGACTGTGAGTCACCATGTATATGCCAGGAACTGAACCCAGGTCCTCTGAAAGAGCAGCAAGTACTCTTAATTGCTGACGCATCTCTCCATCCTCAACCATATTTATAATTCTCCTGTCTTTATCTCCCAGCTCCTAGGATTATAGGCATGCACCTCCACACCCGGCCTTGGACACAGGGTTTTATTCCTCTGTGAGTTTAATTTTCCAAAGGACCTTGGGTTTGTAGAAGAAATGGCACTGCCCCCCCCACTTGCTCCCCCCCCCCCCCAATTCCTCTGGTAGCTCTTGGGTACAGTACTGCCTATGCCAAAAGGTTGGGGGTGGGGTGGTTAAGATGGGGAGAGACCTTGGCCGGAACAAACAATGCCAGCTGGGGAGCATTTTCCATCCCCAAAGATTCACAGGCCCTCTGGCACGTGCAGTAGTGCAATGACCTCAGCTCCTGGGAAGAGGCTCAGCTGAGATCACCTCCATGACCTGTCATGTGGGAGCGGGTGGGAAAGGACACTTTTGTCATCACACCTAATCCTCCAGCAACTGTTTCTTAGCAGGTATGATGATGCACCCCAGTTACACCTGAAAGAGGCTCAGGGGAAGGTCGCGATGGTTTGCAGTGGAGAAGGGCTATCAGAAAGCCAGCTTTCCACACACTTGCCCCCGATTTGGCACCTGGCACCAGCCTACCTTCACCTCATCAATTCCACTTAAGCAAACTCTTTGTCCAGCCTGCATCTCTGCGGACCTCCACGGTGCCCTCAGGACAGGTCTCATGTATCCCAGGCAGGCCTAAAACTCACAACAAAGCTGAAGGTGATCTCCAACTTCTCATCCACTTCTACCTCCAGAGTACCCATTACGGTCATACAGCACCATAACCAGTTCATACTTCCTATAGTGACGGGGCTTGAACCCGGGGCTCCCTACAAACTAGGCGAGCACACTAGCCACTAAACTCCGTTGGCAACCCCAGGCTTACCTCCTGATGGGACTCCTACTGGCCAGCCTACTGTGTGAGGTTCACCACACAGCCTCAGGCTGCCCTCTGACTGATGGACTTTGACAGGCCCCACCTCTGCTCAGCAGCTCAGTGTTCTTACCAGCACAGCTTGACCCTCGCCTCTTCCATGCCCTGCTGTCTTCCTCCCACACTCTCTACCCTCCAGCAATAGGAGATCACTTTGAGCCAACAAGGAGAAGCAAACCACACAACCAGGAAGTTCCATCTCACCTGAGTTAGAAAAGCTCTCATCAAATAAATAAATAAATAAATAAATAAATAAATAAATAAATAAATAAATAATTTAAAAAGAATGTGGAGAAAAGGGAAGCCTTATGCACTGCCAAGGGAGTGTAAATTAGTGTCGCCACTTTGGACTGTCAGTTGGTGGTTCTTGCAAAAAAGTAAAATGGAACTACTATTACGATCTAGCTGTGACACTCCTGGGTATGTCTCAGGAAACGATGTCCACAGACAAGTGGGGCGACTGCATTCCCTTTGTACATTACAGCATGGTTGATAGTAGCCAAGATTTAGATCAGCCTAGGTGTCCATCAACAGATGAGAGCGTGAGCGAAACGTGTGGAAACACCATGGACAATCATCCAGCCTTAAGAAGGAATGAAACTTTGCCATCTGCATGAAAACGGTGAGAACAAGGCCAGTGAGCTGGAGAGTGAAGGTGCTTGCCGCCAAGCTGGTCAGTCTGAGTTTAATTCCCAGATTGCCCATGGTGGAAGGGAAGAACAGACCCCACGCAAGCAGTTCCCTGACCTTCACACCTGTGCCCCGGGGGCACATCCATCTGCACATACACTCATTAAGTCAGCAAAGGGAAATAAAAACAACAAAATTTTGAAAGTGCTAGAGACACAGAAAAACAACTACTCAAAGGAGAAAAGACAAGCTCACGGCAGACCAGGGATTATTAAGGAAGGAGGCAAGGTGGGCAGTGGGGAATAGAAAGATGGGCGGACCTGATATTGATTAGACAGGATGTGTTCACTGTGGGCCCTGTTCATTTGTTCAGTTAGGATAATGATATTAATAAAAAAGAACGGGGGTTGGGGATTTAGCTCAGTGGTGGAGCGCTTGCCTAGCAAGCGCAAGGCCCTGGGTTCGGTCCTCACCTCTGAAAAAAAAAAAAAAAAGAGCGTACAGCCAGTGAGATGGCTCAGAAGGTAAAGGTGCTTGTCACCAAGACTGATGATCTGAGTTCAGTCCTGGGAACTGACTCCTGCAAGTTGTCTTCCGGCCTCCACCCACACACAGTAGCACCTCAAGAGAATGCACACGCAGGAAAAATAAGTAAATATAATTTAAAAAACAAACTATAGCAAATATGGAAAGGTAGAACACTGGGCTACTCATTGTCTCCTCAGTTAACACATATTAACTGAAAATCTAAAATGTTCCAGGGACTGCTAAACCCCAGAACTAAAAATACGGTACACACATATCCCACCTTCAGGAAGCTTTCTGTTCTCTCCCCTTGGGCTCCACCTATATGACAGGGGTGTTTCTCTGTGGAGCCCTGGCTGTCCTGGAACTCACTATGTAGACCATTTCTTAGTTCCAAGACCTCAATAGTCCCTTTGCTTCCTCAATCTTTAGCGTTTCAGATATAAACTGAAGGGAAAAAAAGCTGTGCATGGTAGTGCATGCCCTGAACCCAAGCCCTTGGGAGGTAGAGGCAGGCAGGTTCCCTCTGCCTCAGTTTTCTTGTCTGTGAAATATTTGATAACAACCTCTGTCTGGAGGGTTACCATAAGGAATAGGGAGTCAGAGAACAGGAAGACTTGGTGTAGTGTGTAAGTAAATGCCCACTGGTACTGGCCTCACAGGCATGTCTTTTTATTTTTTGTCTTGGTTCTGGGGGTGGAACCCAGGACCTTGTACATGCTACACACACGCTCTGCCTCCCAGCTGCACACCAGGCCCCACACAATAGTTTAATTTTAGAGATATTTTTATAATTTTTATTCTATTACAGGTTTCTCTGTGTAACAGCCCTGGCTGTCCTGGAGGCAGAGCCAGGTGAATCTCTGTGAGTTCAAGGCCAGCCTGGTCTACAGAGTGAGATACAGGACAGGCACCAAAACAACAAAGAGAAGCCCTGTCTCGAAAAACAAAACAAAACAAAACAAAACAAGAAGTATAGTATTTGTGTGTGTGTGTGTGTGTGTGTGTGTGTGTGTGTGTGTGTTACTGTATGGCCATGTGCACCACACTGCGTGTGTGGAAGTGCAGAGGACAACCTGCAGGAGTCAGTTCTCTTCTTCCATCACGTGGGTCCTGGGAATGAAACTCAAGCCATGAGGCTTGTCAGCAAGCATCTTTACCTGCTGAGCCACTTGCCAACCAGTATTTTTTTTAATTGAATTTAAATATGGAACCATGGGTCTAACACACAGTGACCCTTTGCTCTTGCTCTCCTCTCATGTGACTCTAGCCCATTGCCTTCATTCAGATCCCTTGATGACCCCATCCCTTTAGTCATGAGGTGCAGACGAGTCCTTGGAGACTGAAGTGGGGGTGGTGAGGACTCCAGGAGACAAGGACAGGAAAGAGGCAGGCCAGGAAGCCTTCTTGAAAGTGGCTGGACTTGAGAGAGAATTTGAAATGGTGGAGGATTTGTTCTAATTTAAAGGGAGTCCAGGGAAGGGGGCAGCTGGCTCCAGACCTTGGCATCCTTGAGAGATATCTCTGAGTTTCCCTGACAAGGCTTCCTAGACCTTTGTCTTGGTAGAGATGAGGAAAGACATGAGCGGCCCTTTATCTTGGGTGAGCTGTGCTGTCCAGGAGATCCAGTCAGCATACGGTCAGTGTCAGTTTGTGAACAGACTGAATGATCGTCATCTTCCTTCTCAAGATTCTCAGCGTGTCAGGGGGAGGCTGTGGAGAAGGTACAGTCACAGCCCCAAGTATGATGGGGGGCCCCAACGTCAATCACAGGAACGGGACTGTGAGCCAGAGGCTGGGAAAGGGCACTTTTATGTTGAGGGCGGAGCCTAATAACACAGAACGTGGAGAATCATAAAGATATAGTCCATCTTCGGACCATCTGGAGAAACTCGGGGTGAACAAGGGGGAGATAGACAGCTCAGTAGTACAGTGCTTGCCTAGCATGCACGAATCCCTGGATTAACGCCTCAGTACCGCAAAATACATAATTAATTAAATAAAAATGTTAAATGAGTCTATTGCTGTAGGAGGTCCCGGAACCTTTAACACCCATGGCAACTGCTTAGAAGTAGTGACTACAGCATCTCCCAAAGCCATATACCTTATGACAGGTTTCCTGTGTTCCTTGGAACCTGCTTTGGGAATCACTGGCTCAGGTTCTCACTCAGCCTTCCCTCTGCAGAGAGCTCTGAATTTCTCCTTATTTCCTGTTGCTGCTTCTAGTGAAATCTAGAAAAAGTCCCTTTTCTTCACCTGAACTTCAGCCTACATATTCTAGAAGTTTCCATCCTTCCTAGTAATCTTTTTTTTTCAGAGCTGAGGACCTAACCTAAGGCCTTGCACTTGCTAGGCAAGCGCTCTACCACTGAGCTAAATCCCCAACCCCAGTCTTTTTTTTTTTTTTTTAAGATATATTTATTGTATGTGGATGCGTGTTTTGTCTGTGTGTATGTCTGTGTACCACATGTGTGCCTGGTGTCTGAGACATTAGAAATGTTGGAGTTACAGAGGATTGTGAGCTGCCATGTGGGTGCTGGAAACCAAACCCAGGACTTCTGGAAGAACAACCAGTGCTTTTTTTTTTTTTTTTTTTTTTTGGTTTTTTGAGACAGGGTTTCTCTGTGTAGTTTTGGTGCCTATTCTGGATCTCACTCTGTAGCCCAGGCTGGCCTCGAACTCACAGAGATCTCCTGACTCTGCCTCCTGAGTGCTGGGATTAAAGGTGTGCACCACCACTGTCTGGCATACAACCAGTACTCTTAACTGCTGAGTCATCTCTCCCTTTTTTAAAAAACTTGGAAGGGCAGTGGTGGCACACACGCCTTTAATCCCGGCACTCAGGAGGTAGAGGCAGACAGATTTCTGTGAGTTCGAGGCCAGCCTGGTCTACAGAGTTCCAGGACACCCAAAGCTATGCAGAGAAACTGTCTCAAAAAACAAACAAACAAACAACAACAACAACAAAATCCTAGTCTGTGCTAGGTTACCACTAAGCTATGTTCCAGCCTTACTATTTTATTTATTTACTTTGTGGAGCATGCGCGTGCATGCGTGCGTGCGTGTGTGTGTGTGTGTGTGTGTGTGTGTGTGTGTGTGTGTGCATTCATCTTTTGTGATGTGTGTGTGGAAACAGAATAGCATTCATGACTTTGTTCTCACCTTCCTTTACATGCTTATTGAACTCAGGTCCTCGGGTTTGGTGACTGCTATCCTGCAGACCCTGAACAGCCATTTCCAGCGAATGTTACACCTGTGGCATCAGATAATTAAGGGGAATATAGGGCTAGATAGCATTAAGCATGGCTCTGATGTAGAGTGCAGCACTTTACCATTCATGGTGATGACCTTTGATCCCAGCGAGGGGAGGGGAGCTTGTCGTGAGCTGTAGGCCACCTGAGAGCCTGCGCCTGTGAATAGCATGAGGTCACAGAGCTTGCACATTCCAGGGTACTTGGATCTCTGTGTCCACCACAGATACATGGAGAAAGAAGGAACTGCCAGTGAATGTGAGTGGCCTGATTACCACTTGAGTAAAGTACACAGAGACCTGCTTACAAAAGCAGGGTGGAGGGCAGACTCATTTGCATGGGTAGCTGGGACTGGTAGACCACTGTTACTTCCTTCAATCGATTCTCCTCTTCCTCTCCCTCCTCCCTCTCTCCTCCTCCTCCCTCTTTCCTCTGCTCCCCTTCCTGCCTTCCATTTCCACTCTTCCTTCTGTTCTGTTTTTTGGACACAGGGCAATGCTATCTAATCCTGGCTAGTTTTGAATTCACAGTGATCCTCCTGCCTCAGCCTCCCAAGTTCCCAGTTTACATGTCTTGGAAAAAAAAAAAAAGCCTGTCTAACAGCCTCCTATTATAAGAACTGACTCCAGGACCTGGGCTTGGGGCCACAAGCCTGGAATCCCAACACTTAGATGGTGAAGGCAGGAAGACCAGAAGCTTAGCTCATCATCAGCTACACATCAGGTTTGAGGCCAACCTGGGCTCCACCAGACCTTGTCTCAAAACAAACGACCACAACAAACAGATCTCTCACAAACTGCACCCAGCTCTAGACTTCCTCTCCTGAGACTGATCCCTGACAGTCCAGTTCCAGGAGACGCACTCCAGCTTGTCCTTACTCCCTGTGCCCTTATTATCTACCCTTCAGCCCTCAGTTTAAACCGCTCCTCTCAGACAGACCTCCCTAGAGTGGCTTGGCTGACAGGCTCCTTGTTCTTCATAGCTAGATCACAATGCAACTTTGTGTGACTTCCTACCATGGACTCCTCTGCTACGGATGCGCTATGCTTCCCTTGGCATCCCAAGTGCCAAGCTGGGCAAAGTCAGTGGTCAGTAAATGTACTGAATGAACACTATGTGGCCTCACATCTCTGGGCCTCTGAGCCTCCATAAATGAAATGACCTGGTTAAAGTCCATGTTGCTGAGTGTGCAGGGCTCTCTGCTGCCCCTGAGATGAAGACCTGGGCCTCAGGCGCACAAGCACTCAAGGCACGTTGCGTTTCTGAAGCATTGGCTCGGTACGCAGTCATTTAGCACTCTGCCATTCCCTTTCCTTAGTTCTCGGGTAAGGTCACCTGCCTCACCCTCCTAACACTCCCCCCGTCCCTGAACCCGGTGCCGAAGAGGAAGAGTGTGCAGTGGGGTGGGATGGGAAGGATGCCTTGGAAGCCCCAGGGCAGGTGGACTTGTCTGTCACCATCCTCAGTTGAAAGGCTGCAATTGTTCTCGTTGTTGCTGTTTTTGAGACAGGATCTTACTTTGTAGCTAGCCTGGACCTCACTATGTAGACCAGGCTAGCCTTGAACTCACAGAGATTAGTGCTGAGATCAAAGGTATGTGCCACCACATCCAGCTAAGGCTAGACTCTTGAAAGGAAGTCATCAAATCCTGCCATCTCTAGGTCAGAAGGGACCTTTGGGTCTTGGCCTCCTTTGGGTCACTTGGTCTAGTCCTCTGCCTTAAACCTAACTATCTATAAATACTCTTGACTCTGCACAAAGTGCTCAGACATGGGCCTTGTAGCCTATCAATTGCCTGTCTGCTTTCCTTGGAAAGATTTTCATCAGTGGTGTAGTGTACAGAGAGGCAGGACAGTGTAGGGATGAAGATCCCGGGTCTAGGTATGCAGCCTGGCTGCCTAGGTAGGATTCCAACTCTGCAGGCTGACATCCTGTGTAAGCTGGAGCCAATGGGAAGACTTAGACCTCTCTGTGCCTCTGCTCCCTGACTGTCAAACAGAGATTTGGCCACTGGGACACATCGTAGTGTTTACATACAGAGGGAGAGGGAATGTCTCCCCTGATAGATGCTGCCTGTAGAAGGCTGCCCTTACTTAGAAGGTCTTGAATTCAGATATTTTCTGGATTGGTTGGTTGGTTGGTTGGTTGGTTGGTTGGTTGATTAATTAAAGAGAAAGTGGGGCCCAGCCCAAAGAACCCAGAGCTAGGGTTTGGACATTGGGGTAGGAGCACTCAACCTGTACATGTCTTCACTTCCTCTTTCAGAGCGTCAAGTATCTCATCTGAATGGCGGGGCAAGCGAGAGCAATCCTGTCTGCTTCCTGCACAAAGCCAGTACGTAGATCTAGTGCAAAATGGACAGGAAGGCTTTAGAAATGAACAATACCACATTCATGCAAGGGCTGCCTTCCCTTTGTGAGGCCCTGGCTTTTCGAGCACATCACACTAGCCTGAGACAACCAAAGAACCATTCTGGGGCTGGCCAGGTGGCTCAGCAGGTAAGAAAGGGACTTCCCCCCAACCCTGAGGACCAGAGTTTGATATCCGTGGGACCCACATCAAGGAAGGAGAGAATTGACTCCCATAAGTTCTACTCCGACTCCACATGTGAGCATGGCACATGCACATGCCCACCCCCTCCAAAAAATACAGAAATGTAATTTTGTTTTTAAAGAAAAAGAAAAAAAGAGAGCTAAATGCCAACTGTTTGGCAAGCCATGTATTTGTGGAACTTCCTGTGAACTCTAAGCGAACCCCCTAAGAATATTCATTCCCTTCAGTACTTTGACCAAAAAAAACCAAAACATTGAGAAGAGTTTTGGTTGTGTGTGTTTCTGTTGTTGTTTTGAAATAAGGCCTCATTATGTACGTGTGTAGCTCCGACTGCCTGAATCTCACTGTGTAGACCAGACAGGCCTTGCATTCATAGAGATCCACCTGTCTCTGCATCCCTAGGGCAGGGGTGTGCGCCACCATGCCCCATCCTGCTTTGAATATAAGCCTACAGGGAACAGTTGGTTTGGCTCCTGTCTGCCATCTTTGCTTACTGATTTTTTTTCAGGAATTTGTTGCCAGGATCTAGGTGAGATGACGTCACTCTGCAGAGGTCAGGAGGATGCTGGGGCTCCAGTCCTTTCAGGGTCTCACATGACCTTTGTTCAATACCTGTCCCATCATGTGGACCCACTGCTGGAGGAGCCCTACTGTCAGCCTTCAAACTGAAGGTTACCTTTTTTTTTTTAACATTAATTTTGGGGGCTGGAGAGATGGCTCAGCAATTAAGAGTACTGGTGGCTCTCTTCCAGAGGACCTGGGTTTGACTCCCAGCACATAACATGGCAGGTCACCGCCCTCTGTGACTCCACTTCCATGAGCTAGGATGTAGTCTTCCGGTCTCCACTGGTATCAGGTTGCACAGGGTACAGACATACACCCATGCAGACATAACACCATACACATAAAAATAAAATAAATGAGGCCCTGGGTTCCATCCCCAGCACCCCATAAAGCAAGCATTGTAGTGCACACCTGTAATTTTAACACTTGGGAGGTTGTAGCAAGAGTTCAGAAGTTCAAGGTCAGCCTGGGCTACAGGAGACTCTCCCTTTTTCTTTCTTCGTTTATTTTATTTTTTTTAATTTTTGAGACAGGGTTTCTCTGTGTAGCCTTGGCTCTTTTAGAACTTGCTCTGTAGATCAGGCTGGCCTCAAACTCACAGAGATCCGCCTGCCTCTGCCTCCCCACTGCTGGGATTAAAGGCAAGGGCCACCACAGTTCAGCTGAGACTCTGTTTCAAAACTATAACAACAACAACAACAAAGGACAACAAAATCCATGTGCCTTTTTTTTCCCACTGAAAAGCAGTTGGTTACAATGTAGCCTCATTTGTAAGATCAAGTCTTTGTCATCTTTCTGTTCAAATGCTTATGAGTCATTCTCTCTGGAGTACCTCAGAAGGTATGATGGCTGTTTAGGAGTGACAGCTAGTTTTGTTCATCTGTGTTCTTTTCTGAACAAGTATCTTGCTACATATTGAAATAGCTACAAAACTTTCCCGCCCCCTCCAGCCTGTCTCAATAGCCATAAAATTGAATAAGCAGAGTTTACATTTTTGAGGTTTTCTATTGTATTTAATTGAAAACTTATTCCTAAGGGCCCATGTTAAGATTATAATGAAGCCAGATGTGGTGTTGCACACCTTTGATCCCAGCATTTAAGAGGCAGAGGCAGGCAGATATCTCTGTGAGGCCAACCTGGTCTATGTAGTAAGTTCTAGGACAGCCAGCGCTACAATGGTGAAATAATGTCTTGAAAAAAAACAAAACAAGCTTATAAGGGTATGGGCTGGTGAGATGGCCAGCCTGATGACCTGTGTTCCAGCCCTGGGACCCACTTAATGGAAGGAGAGAATAGACTCCTGTAAGTTTTCCTTTGACCTCAACTCATGGTCCAAGGCCACTTACAATAAATAAAATTAATTTTTTTTAAGTTGGTTTAAATTTATTGAAACTTGTTACAGAAGATAAAAGTCTCACTGTTTGGGGTCATAAGATTATAGAAATCTAAAATTTTTAAAGAGATCATAAAGGTAGTATTTCCTTATGTAGGATAACACAATTGTGCTATCCATGAATCAGTTCATATGATAATTCTTTGAGGTAATTACTATTATTAAACCTTTTATCATTTGAGGGGTTTTCAGAGATGACTCAGTTGGTTAAATACCTGCCATGCAAACATGAGGACCTGAATTCTGATCCCCAGCACCCAGGTAAAAAGCCAAGCATGGCCTTGTGTGTCTGTAACTCTAGTACTGGAGTGGGGTGGAGACAGGAAGTCTCAAATCCAGGACAAACAGCTGAGGTGCCTATTTAACATATCAAAGCTGGACCTGGCTGCCAAGTTCTCCCAGAGTCCCTCAGTCCCTACCTGTTACAGGGTATGGCTTGCATACCCCAGCACCCTCTACCTTGAACTCTCAGCCCAGGGGCAGGGCTGCCCTTCCCCAGAGACTCTCTCTTCCCTATATAATCCAGACATTTTGGGTACCCTCCCCTTTTGGACCTTTGGCCTCCTGGCTGCAGCACCTGGTTCCCCTCTCTTTCCTCTCTCTTCCCCACCCCACATGGCCCAGCTCAGTGTGGTCATATCCACTCTGGACTCTCCCAGATGTCTCTGCCTCTAACTATGCTCTCTCACATAGCTATAATAAACTTTCTTCTCCACCATACCTCGGAGCAGTCACGTCCTTTCCTTTCTTTATTATTACTTCTTTTCACTCAGGATGATCCCTAGATCGAACTCCAAGTTCAATGAGAGACCTTGCCTCAAAGAAATAATGTGGAGAGTAACCAAGGAAGTACAAGACATCAATCTCTGGCTTTCATACACATGCACACACATGTGCACCCCCCTTACATGTACACACACACAGAGATCACAAAGCTGGTTAACATTTGGATATGCAATGTTCCTCACAGAGGAATGTGTGGAATGCTTGACCCCCCAGCTGGTGGACTATTTTTGGAGGTAGTGGTTGCTAGCTGGAGGAAGTTAGAATGGTGAACCTTTGAAGGTTATGCCTGGTCCTGTCCCTTCCTCTGTCTCTGTGTCCTGTTAGCTGTAGGGTGGACAGCCTCGGTCTCAGTTCCCGCTCCTATAATGTTCTGCCTCAGCATGGTCCTAAATCAGCAGAGCTGAGGACTATGGGTCGAAGTCTCTGGAATTGTGAGCCTGAGTCCACAATACCTCTCTTAAAGTTGTTCTTTTGAGTCTTTACGTTACAGCGAGGGGAAGCTGGCTCACTCAAAGCCCATCCTGCAGATGAGGAGAGGGTAAGGAGCTTGTGTAAACTCATGTACAAACATCACAGTCATGATCAAAGCCATAGCAATCACACCAAAGGCCAAGTTAGTGAGTGGGGCAGTACCACTACACCAAAGCCCTGTCCTTACCTGTCTTCCTGACAATGAATCCTTTCAATTGCCACAGATCCATAGTGCGTGCAAATCCATCCTGTATGTGCTATACTGATCAATAAATAATACCAACGCCAACTTTCTCCTGGAAATCTCTCTCTATCTCTCTCCCTTTCTCCAAGCCTCCATTTCTTCCTCTTTTTTAAATTTTTAAATTTACATTTGGTTTTTGGAGACAGGGTTTCCCTGTCCTGGAACTCGACCTATAGACCAGGCTGGACTCAAACTCAGAGGTCAGCCTGCCTCTGCCTCCCAAGTGCTGGGATCAAAGGCATGTGCCACCACTGCCTGGCTTCTTTCCAGGAATTTAAAATGGCATAACATTTTAAGTGGATTCAGACAGAACCAAAAGCGAGACTATCCTGGGAAGCTGAGAATTCTGGACTGTGGAACTAACTGTGCCCAGGACACTCACCTCTCTGCCTCCTCTGGCTACCAGGACCAATGACTACACCCATCTACCAGGACCAGTTTCAACTTGAGGGTAGAGCAATATGCAGTCAGGGAAGGCTGTCAAGTATGGTAATTACGATGTATAATTTATCTCAAAAGAATGATTTGGGGTATGTAATTAATACTTTGTTCACAGACATTTCTTTCTCTCTGGAGCTCTGAGAGATGTGAAGAATATTTAAATATTTATCACATGCACTGCTGGAGACAGTCTATGGTTTCAGTAGATAATTAAAATTCCTCCCCCTTTGGAATTAAGAGAATGGCCTGCAGGATGAATCTGATGGCCAGCAGACACAGGAGGAGTGGGTCTCAGCCTGGGTGCCCGGAGCACGGGGCTCTTTGGAAAGGACCTCCAAGTGAGGTTTGTTAGAGATGAGTATCGAATAAACCCAATACCAACTTCAAATCCCCACTGGTGTTAGGAATTGCTAACCTACCCCTGCATTCTTTCCCATGGAACCTGGGCTTCTTTTAGGCATCTCTTGTTCTGGTTTGCTTTTTTGAGACAGGGTCACATGCAGCCCTCACATTTACTATGTAGTAGAGTTGGCCTTGAACTTCTTTTTAATTTTTTTAATTTTAATTTAATTCAATTCAATTTTGAGATAGGATCTCACTAGGTTATCCTGGTTGGCTTAGAATTCTGTGTAGGCCAGGCTGGCTTCAAACTCAAAGAGATCGGCCTGTCTGTCTCCCAAATGATGGTATTAAAGGCATGGGCTGCCAAGCCTAGCTCTTTAAAATGTTCTTTTTTAAGATTTTTTTTTTTTTTTTTTTTTTTGTTTTTTTTTTTTTGAGACAGGGTTTCTCTGTGTACTTTTGGCTATCCTGGAACTCACTCTGTAGACCAGGCTGGCCTCAAACTCACAGTGATCCACCTGCCTCTGTCTCCCCAGTACTGGGATTAAAGGTGCATGCCACCACTACCTGGCTTTATTTTTACTTATGTGTATAGGCATGTGTATCAGATCGCCTGGAAATGGAGTTACAGATTGTTGTCAGCTGCCAGAGTTGGGTGCTGGGAACTAAATATAGGACGCCTACCTACAGCAGCGGTACAGATTCAACCATCTCTCCAACCTGACTTTGAATTTCTAATTCTCCTGCCTCCACCTCCTGAATTCTGGGATTACAGGGATGTAGTACCCTCTCCTCAAGAAGACATTTAAAAACATTAATCATGGATATGCCACTGTCCACCGTTCACATCAAATCCTATTTGTTAGCCTGGACCTTCACCCATGTTCACCACTGCAGTGTGGCAGAAGAGAGACTTTCAGACAGGCAGCTTCACCTGACTAAAGGTACATGGCCATACGCAAAGCCCAAGTTCCCCAATTTTTGGAGATCTCTCTCTCTCTCTCTCTCTCTCTCTCCCTCCCTCCCTCCCTCCTTCTCTCTCTCTTAGACAGGTTCTTGACATAAAGCCCTGAACTCACAGAGATCTGCTTGCCTCTCCTCTTGAATGCTGGGATTAAAGGTGAGTACTACTGTGCCCTGGTATTTTTTCCATTAATCCCCACACTGACGCTTTTTGAAGATTCCATGAGTGCACTAGATTCCTCTCATGTGAGCTGCTTGGAAGCATTTCCTGAATGGCAGTCAGCTTCTTGTTTAAACACTTTCAACAGCAGCTTTCACGACAAGAATGGAGACTGCAATCTGGGTTCAAATTTTTGCCACTCTAAAGAAAATGGAGCATTGTTGGATGGGTGGTGGTGGTGGTGGTGGTGGTGGTGGTGGTGGTGGTGGTGTGGTGGTGTGGCGCACACCTTTAATCCCAGCACTTGGGAGGCAGAGGCAGGAGGATCTCTGAGTTCCAGGGCAGCCTGGTCTACAGAGTGAGTCCCTGGACAGCCAGGGCTACACAGAGAAAGCCTGTCTCTAACAACAAATCAAAACAGAAAAAAAGAAAGGAAATGTCTGTGGGACAGAAGAGAGGGATCGGATGTTTGAGAAATCCTTCATAGGCAAGGTACTAAGATCCTATAGAAACATGATTTGTATAGGGGTGCGCAGAAGGAATACTATGACCAGATAGAGATGTGGCCCAGTGGGTCAGGGGCTTGCCTAGCACAAGCAAAGCCCTGGGTTCAATCCCCTGGTACCACTTATGACAGACATAGTGGTAGACACCTATAATTCAGCACTCAGGAGGGGGAAGTGGGAGGATCAGAAGCTTAAGGTCATTCTCAATTTGAGTTCCAAGTCAGCTCCGGCTACATAATACCTTGTCTAAAAATATTAAAATAGACTGATCTTAGATGTACACACCTTTAATCCCAGAACTCAGGAGACAGAGGCAGGCAGATATCTTTGAGTTAAAGGCCAGCCTCTTCTATATTGAGAGGTCCAGGGGAGCCAAAGCAGTGTAGTAAGACCCTGCCTTAATCATCATCATCATCATCGAAAAGAAGTAAATCTTTGGCAGACTGCACAATCGAGTTCTGCTAAGGCTGCTTGAAGGGAAGTGGCATTTGAGTGAGACTCTGGAGATCAATAGGATTAAATGTTTCTTTTGATTATTATAAAGAGTACAAAGTCATGACACAATTATTGGGAGACACAGAATGTCAAGAGGAAAAGTCACTCCTGTTTTCTTTATCCATCAACCATATTAATATATGTTTTTTTCTTCGTCTGATGTCTTTCATTCCAAGAACAGACATATCTGTTGATTTTTTTAAATTCTTTTACACAATGCACCACCATGTCCAGTTTTATATTTTGTTTTTTTTAAACTATTTTTAAATTATTTATTGACTTCATTGATGTTTTGCTTGTATGTATATCTGCGTGAGGGTGTCAGATTCCCTGGAACTGGAGTTACAGACAGTTGTGAGCTGCCATGTGGGTGCTGGGAATTGAACGCAGGTCTTCTGGAAGAGCAGCCAGCACTCTTAACTGCTGAGCCATCTCCCCAGCCCCTATATGTTTCAATTTTTCACCTCTTTTTTTTGTTGTTGTTGATGTATTGTTTTGAGATAGGGTTTCTCTGTGTAGCCCTGTCTGCCCTAGAATTCCTACTGTAAAGCAGGCTGGCCTGGAACTCGGAGATCTGTCTTCCTCTGCCTCTTGAGTGCTGGGATTAAGGGCATGAGCCACCACTGCCCTACGTTTCGATTTTTTAAAAGATCTTATTGTATCATGACAATGACCCATAGCCCAGTAATTCTGCTACTGGGAATAGCCAAGAGAAGTGCACACATGTTCACAGAGAGGCGCATGTGAGCAGAAGGTCTAGCAATAGGCGAGGCTTCCTGGTTATAGCGCCTACATGTGGGGGGTAGTTCTCCTATTCCTATGTCCTGTGGAGCAGGTGCCTTCTCTAGTGTCAGCTTCCAAGAGCACTGTGACCAGTGGCAGTGGGCCGCCAAGTACTTTCCCATGAGTCCCTCCAAAGCGGGGTGGTATAGCTATGTGTCCATTGAGTCATCTCTATGAGACTGGCTGTCCTTGACACCCGAGTGGACACCCTTGGAGCAATTTTCAGGAGATGCTTTCTTCCAGGTTCCACTGGCCTGGCAGCGTGCCATGGCAACCCCTTCTGCTCTTTAAGAGAAACACAAACAGGAGCTATTCAGAAAAATCTAGATCCTAGTTCCTGGGGTATGACTCCTTGGACAGATTCTGTGTGGCTGGAAGCTGACTCTTGTTTTGTTTTGTTTTGTTTTTTCAAGAGACAGGGTTTCTCTGTGTGGCCCTGGCTGTCGTGGAACTCACTCTGTAAACCAGGCTGGCCTTGAACTCACAGAGATCCGCCTGCATCTGCCTCCTGAGTGCTGGGATAAAAGGCGTGCGCCACCGCTGCTTGCAGTTCCTGTGTTTTGCAGGGTTCTCTTGACTTTGTGTGTAGGCCAGCTCTCCATTATTCCAGTCCAGCTGTGACTGATACCTTTTTGCTTGTTGCTTTAAGGAGTTGTTTTTATGTTTAAGTCTGTGTATATGTGTGGGTATGTGTGTGTGAGTGACGGTGTCCATGGAGGCCAGAGGTGTCCCTAGAGCTGGAGTTACAGGTTCAGTGAACCACTGAACCGTCTCTCCAGCCCATTAAAAAAAATTTTTTTTAAAGATTTATCTATTTATTATGTATACAGCATGTATGACTGCAGGCCAGAAGAGAGCACCAGATCTCATTACAGATGGGTGTGAGCCACCATGTGGGTGCTGGAAATTGAACTCAGGACCTCTGGAAGAGCAGTCAGTGCTCTTAACCTCTGAGCCATCTCTCCAGCCCCCCTAAAAAATTTTTTTTATTACAATTGTTTATTTATTTGTTTGCTTGCTTGCTGCATCATGCATGTGGAGGTCAGAGAACGGAGTTGCGAGAGTCAGTTCTCTCCTTCCACCCCATGGGTTCCAGGGATTGAATTCAGGTTGTCAGGCTTGGTGACGAGCACTTTTAAAGACCTTCTGAGACATCTAGACAGACTTAATTGTTGTTTAGACAAGACTTTACATAGCCCAGGCTAGCCTCTAATTCACTGTGCTGCAAGGATGGCCTTGAACCTTTGTTCCTCTGGCCTCCACCTCCTAAATGCTTGAATCACAGATGTGAACCACCATGTCTAGATTTTTTTTCAAGAGAGGGTTGCATAGCACTGGCTGTCCTGGAACTTGCTCTGTAGACCAGGCTGGCCTTGAACTCACAGAGATCCACCCTCCTCTGCTTCCTGAGTGCTGGGATTAAAGGCATGCACCACCACCACCACCCAGCTCCAGATAGTTCTTTATGTCAGACTTTCCCTGCTCAAAGGACTATGTGGTTTCTCTCTCTCTCTGAGTTGGACGCAGAGAGATGGATCTGTATATCTGGTGTTTGGTGATGACTCTATGGACTCTATACCGGGCCTTTTCCAACATCTCCAGCAGGACAGGCTCAATTTGGTTACCAGGCAACTGAGTAATTAAAGGGGTCTGTATTAGTTATCGTTTGTTGCTGTGAGAAATCACCATGACCAGGGCAACTTGTATTTGGTTTTATTTGGGCTTATGGTTCCAGATGGCTAGGAGTCCCTCACCATCACAGTGGAGAAGCATGGCAGCAGGCAGGCAGGCATGAGGCTGGAGCAGCAGCTGACATCTTAAACCACAAACACCAGAGAGAGTGCACAGGGAATGGCACGGGGGTTATCTCAAAGCCTGCCCCAGTGACGCACTTCTTCCATCGAGGCCACATCTCCAACCCAAACAGCACCACCAACTGGGGACAAAGAATACAAGTGCCTGAAACTACAGGGGACAATGTCATTCACACCACCACAGGGAACCACTGAAAATCCAAGGCAGGCTGAAGCCCAGGCTCAGATGTCAAAACACCACTTCCAGCAGGGCCTGGCTGCTCACACCTGAAATCTCAGCACTCGCGAGGCTGAGACAGGAGGATCACACAACCAAGGCCTGCCTGGGCTTCAGCAATCAGCCCACCAACCAAGTCTGTTTCAAGATAAAACAGGGTAACATCACTTCAACCGGTATCTGCTGGCCGACGTAAGCCACAGGGGCCAACCAAAATCCAGGAAAACCAGACTCACCCCTTTGTGGCAGGATCCACCCCTTCGCGGCAGGATCCACCCCTCACCATAGTAGCAGGCTGCTTAAGAGACATAGTCTTGACCCTCGTCCAGAGGCGCCAAGTCAAAGTATATGGATGGGATGGATGTGAGAATCTGAACTCCAGTGCCCCTTTCTCCATAAGCCCTCAGTGAGTCTACAGTATCCCAGTCTGAGAACTGGTGACCGGGGACTCAGGCCATGTATCCTCCCTTGCCCTCTGGCCCCCATTATCTCTCAGAAGCTCTTATTGCCACCTTGGAATTTCTGTGTTTCAGCACCTAAGGCCTTTGCTTGGTTTCATTTTCATTTATTCTATTGAGGAGAGTATTTCCTTTTTTTTCCCCGAGACAAGGTTTCTCTGTCCTGGAACTTATTCTGTAGACCCGGCTGGCCTTGAACTCACAGAGATCTGCCTGCCTCTACCTCCTGGGATTAAAAGCGTTCACCATCACTGCCTGGATAGTAATTTTTTTTAATTTATTTATTTTATGTTCACTTGTGTTCTGCCTGCATGTATGTCTGTGTGAGGGTGTCAGATCTTGGAGTTAGAGACAATTGTGAGCCACCATGTGGGCGCTGGGAATTGAACCCGGGTCCTTTGGAAGAGCAGCCAGTGCTCTATAACCACTGAGCCATCTCTCCACCCCACCCCCACCCTGGCTAGCGATTCTTTTTATTATTTATTTATTTATTTATTTATTTATTTATTTATTATTTTTTAAATTACACTCATGATATTCATTAATTACACTCATGATATTAATCACATTTGTGGTATTCATTGATTACATTCGCAGTATTCATTCAATTATATATATATATATTTTAAATGCCGAATGTCATTTTTTGAAGGGGGGAGCAATTCTTAATGGTTAACTATCATCAGACATTGCCTCTAGCTGGGCGTGGAGGTGATGATCACAGCACTGGGTGGGATGCTGAGGCAGAAGGATTGTGAGTTCAAGACCAACCTGGGATATATAGTAAACTCCTGTCTCCCAAACAGGTTTGTTCCTTCATTTTTTCCCCCTCTTTATTTGGTTTATCTCTAGATTTCTCCATTCTTTCTCCCTGTGGGTTCAGATACATTTAGACTTCTTTTCCGCAAGTGCTGGGATTAAAGGCGTGCGCCACCACTGCCTGGCTAAAAAAAAAAAAACCACCTTAAAAAGTTTTTATACAAAGATTTAGATGTACCAGGCATGGTGGCACAACCTTTTAACACCAGCACTGGGAGTTTGAGGCCAGCCTGGTCTACAAAGCAAATTCCAGAACAGTCAGGGCTACCCAGGGCAACCCTGTCTAGGGGCGGGTAGATTTAGATGCAAACCCAAAGCTGGCTTTCTCTGAACTCTGCGTTTAACTCCCCCATGCCAGGGACTTGGCTGGAGACCATCAGGGGAAGGAGACTTGGGTGTTGAGGCATGCTCCTTGAAGCCATCACTGCTGAATCTCCCTCCACCCTGACTGTGGAGATGCCTTCAGCAGGAGGGATGCAGGCAGGAAGGCCCTAAGAGGGTCCCTAAGTGGTAAGCACTACCCCATACTTCCCTCCAGTCCTGAGATTATCGTCCAGACTGGAGCTGGTATTTTGTGATGCTTCATCTTGAGTTTTTTGGAGACTGGGTGTCCTGTAGTCCAGACTAGCTCTGAACTCCAATTACCACTGCCTCCACCTCTGAATGATGTGATCATAAGCATACACTTTTACACTGGTCAAGGTATCCTGTGCCATGCCTGAAGGGAACCATGAATCCTTTCCTAAATGAAGGACAGGGTGGTGAGCTCTCACTTGGGGCTGTGGCACCTCTGCACTCATGCATGCACACACGCACGCACGCACGCACGCACGCACGCATACCAGGCCGCAAACTGCAGTAAGGACCTTGTTTGCCGTACTAATCCTGCTGCATGCAGATCCAGTTTCTTTTCGGAGCACTTTATTCACACTGCCTCCCCTTCTCCCCAGCAACTCTGTCTGGAATAGCATCGACCATCTCTGTTCCACTAGAGGAGGAATCTGCTGCTGTAACCAGTAGGTTACAGTCAGTGTCAGAACAGACATGTCAGCTCAGGTCCGCCTGATGCTAGAGCCCGTGCTTCTTGTTTGTTTGGAGATCGGGTCTCACTATGTAGCCCTTGACCGGGCTGGAACTTGCTATGTAGACCAGGCTGGCCTCCAACACACAGAGATGTACTTTCCCTGTCTCCTGAGGGCTGATACTAAAGGCATGTATCAACATGCCCAGCTGACACAGGGTCTCGAACTCCATATGAAGTTGAAAACGACCCTGAAATCCTGGTCTTCCTGCCTCCACCTCCCAAGCTTGGCTAACAGGCCTGCACCATCACACCCAGCCAGATCACCGATCTCTTAGTGGGTCTTTGTGAGGGGTCTTTCAGCCGTCTTCTCTGGGTCCCTTATCTAGAACTAGAAAATGACTTCCTCTGTCTACAACTACAGATAAGAGTGAAAGAAGTTTACAAATTATCAACTTCCGAAGACTTTTAGATAGGAAAGAGGCAGACAGCTTCCTTGCACTGAAAACACAAAATACATACAAGCCCCGCAAGCATCTTCTATTTCCAGGACATCAGAAGATATTAGAGAACTACGAAAGAGGTTGAGCATAGAGGTTCAGGTCTGTAGCCCCAGGACAAGGGAGGCAGAAGCAGACGCTGGAAGCCAGTCTGAATAATTGAACGCTGTCTCAAAGTGACAGCCTGGAGAAATGGTTCAACCATTAAGAGCACTGGCTGCTCTTCCAGAGGACCCAGGTTCAGTTCCCAGTACTTTTATAACTATCTGTAACTCTAGTTCCAGAGTATCCAGTACCCTATCCTGGTCTTCATGGACACCAAGCATCCATGTGGTTGACAGACATACAAACAGACAAAACGCCCATACTCATAAAATCAAAGTTGAAGTTAAAAGAGAAGAAGAGCCACACATGGTAACTACCAAAACAAGCACACACACAACAAAAACAGTGCTAAAGATTACATTACATCAAGGACCCGAAATCAGTAGGAAGATTCTAAGATGAGGATGCTCCTACAATCCCAGGCAGCGGGGAGACAGGATAATCAGGAGCTCAAGGCCAGCCTCAGCTACAAACATGAGTTCTAGGCTAGGCTGGGCTGTGTGAGACCCTGTCTTCAAAAAGGGAAGAAGCAGAGGCTCAGCTATTATGAGCACTGGCTGCTCTTCTGGAGGACTAGGGTTCAAATCCCACCACCTACTACCACAAGTGTCTGTAACTTCAGTTCTAGGGGATCTCATGTACTTCTCTTGCCTTGACCTGAAGTAGGCACAGATTCTGCACTGTAGTTCAAATGATCACAGAGTGATATGGGGGTATTGGGGTGGCACACACCTTGAGTCCCAACACTTAGGAACCAGAGGCTCCCTGGAGGTAGGAAGTTCAAGGCCAGCAAGGGCTGCATTGCAAGACCTTGCCTCAAAAACAAAACAAAAAGCACAAACCAACAGTAGACACCATAACCATTGTGTGCTGTGGTGCTGGGGATCAAACCCAGAACTTCATGCGTACTGGACAGGCATGCTGCCAACCGCACTCCCTCTCAGCCTTATATTTCAATCACATTTTATTTATCGTGTGTGTGTTCTCAATGCCAAAGCAATATTCGTGGAGGTCAGAGGACAGCTTGTAAGAATCGGTTCTCTCCTTTCAGCACGTAAGTTTCCTTTGCCCACTACACCATCTTCCCTGCCCTTCTAGTCCTATTATTTACCCTAAGAGACAAGTCAGTCCTGGCCTTGACCTTGTGGTCTTCCTGCTTCCGCTGCCTAAGTGTTGGGATTTGGGTGTGGGCAAACACATCCACCTCCCAACCTTCCTCTTCATGGGGTATCCTGTTTGGATGTCACATGAAGCCCAGAGGGAACTGTCTGGAGTGAGGCTTGGGCCTTCAGTGTCTCTAGGGTCCCCTTGATCATCATGTTGGGAGTACGCTATATCTCAGCAGAATTACAACCTGTCACTGTCTCCCAGCTAGACCCTAAGGTTAAGGTGTGACAATCCCTGGTGAGACCCAGGACTCAGGTCACTGCATTAACTCACTGTGGGTCAGTCCCAGACCGGATAATTAGCTTCCTGGCAGGAGGCCAGAGCATGAGGCCAGGAGGAAATCAGGTGTCAGTTCTAGACCAGATGGCCTCAGCTTCACCTGTGGCCTCAGGCAAGTCACTCTCTAGCTCCAGGCACCACTCTCCTCTCAGGAATTTAAACCCGAAGGCAGCTGAGAGTCCAACTCTGACCTTCGAAGAATCCGAGGGTCTGTGACTCCTGCACTACGTGGCCGTGCTCTCCCGACCTGGTTCCAAAAAGCATGGAGAGTGGCCGGCTCTCCCTAGCTGTGCTCTGTGAGCTGTGGGCTGGTCTCTGAGAGTAATCCATCTATCCACCGGCTGGGTGTGATGGTCCAGGTCCGCAACCCTGCAATCCAAGTACTGGGGAAGCGGAGGCAGAAGGATCAGCTCGGAATAAAACAAAAGGCAAAAAGAGGACCTGGGGATGCAGCTCAGTTGGCAGAGCACTTGACTAACCCTCTCAAAGTCCTGGGTTCCATCCCCAGTACTTCAGAATGCATGTTGTGGTGCACACCTCTGAGGCAAGAGGATCAGGAGTTCAAGGTCATCCTTAGCTACTAAGGGAACTGTCAGCTAGATTGAGCTACGCTGGGACTCAGTCTCCAAACAAACTAACCAACCAAGACTCCACCTGGTTCAGACAATGGGCAGATCCACCCCGACCCCTCCCTTCCCATCTAAATTCCCTGAGTTCTTCCTCTTTCTTCCTAACCTCTTCTGGTGGGGAGATAATCTCAGGTTCTGGGATCATTCCTCTGCTCCTAGCTCTCTGGAGTTCCACCATCGTCCTGGGTAACATAGAAGGCACAGAGGATGAGGCAAAAGGTGCCCACAGCTCTCTGAAGACATGCACTCACTCAGGTACACATCTGTGCACAAGGAAGTAGAAGTGCCAGGGAGAGGAATATAGGGAGTCTGGAGGGTGGCAGTGTGGGCTGCCCTACTCTGCCTGGTGACCTAAATTCGATCCCAGGACCCACGTGGTGCAAGGAGCGAACCGGCGCCTGCAAGTTGTCCTCTGATCTCACAGCACGGACCATGGTACACAGGTGCCCATGAATAAATACTTTCTAGGAAGAGAAGGGGGGTGCTGTCAGAGGTGTGGCTAGTCCAATGATGTAATGGTGACAGCAAAGAGGAAGTGTCTGGGAGGTCCCCCGACGGGCTGGCATCTAGGAGGTAGGTGTCAGGCTGGATGACTGACGCAGCTATAGGTCAGGCTGCATCACCGGTGGCCGTCGGGAGAGTGCTGAGGTCACCTGGGCACCAAGTGGTATCATCTGTTTTGCAGATGAGAAGTTCGAGGCAGAGCCAGAACCAGGAACTTCAATACTGACTCTTGGCCCTGAACTTGGCTGTGAAAGACTGCTTCTCTGTCACAGGATGGAGTGTGAGGAAGTTGCCCTTTGTGCCTTTTGTGCCTTCTCTCCCTGGACCAGCCCTGCCACCAAATGGAAGCAGGGGAAACCCCTTGGCTTCTGTGACCCCAGCTTTGCTTTATGTCATATGAATGGGGAGCACGGGACCAGGGGAGGGTTTTGTCTTGTTTGTTTTGAGACAGGATCCCCCATGTGGTATAGCGTGACCTTGAACCTGAACCTTCTACGTCCTAAGTGTTGGAATCACAAGCTCGTGTCACCAGACCTGTTTTTAGCTTGCATATTTAAAACCATGCTGCAAAGGGGTGAACAGACTTCACCAGTTTGCCAGAAGTGTCTGTGGCTTTGGTAGAGTTAAAAACCTCTGCCTTGGGACTTCTCTTCCTAAAAAGGGGAGCTGGGGAACCAGTTGAAGGCTGCCAAAGGAGGGTATTTAGGGCTCGGGTCCCCTGAGGTCCCTCTGCTCCAGTGTGCACTCTCAAGCCAAAGAAAATGACACAGGAAATTGGGACAGGAGCAAAGGGATTCTGAGAAGTAGAGCAGAAGCCGAGGAGACCAGCTGGCAAATTGCAGTCGGGTGGCACGGAACTGGGTTCCTCACCCCACCTCAGCCAGGCTTTCCGGAGCTCCTGGCTTCGAGCATCTCCCTTCCTAGGCTTAATTTTTCCTCTCTAAGTCACTGTAGTGGGAGGAAGGATGGCTTCAAGGTCAAGTGTGGCCCTTCCTCTGGGTCTGCTCTGCCTGGCTTGGTGCTGGATTTCAGACCAGTCCTCTCCCCTTCTCAGGCCAATTTCCATTGTCTAGTGAGAAAGTTGACTGGCTCAAAGATACATTTCTGGCATACACACTGTTATTCTCTCAGCCATATCTGCAGTAGATATCACCAATAGATCTCAGAGCCTGATCATTCCAACTCATCTGAAGCTTTGGAAGTCTTTTCCTTCCTTCCTTCCTTCCTTCCTTCCTTCCTTCCTTCCTTCCTTCCTTCCTTCCTTCCTTCCTTCCTTCCTCCCTCCCTTCCTTCCTTCCTTCCCCCTCCCTCCTTCCCTCTTTCTTTCTTTCTTTCTTTCTTTCTTTCTTTCTTTCTTTCTTTCTTTCTTTCTTTCTTTCTTTTTTCTTTTTCACTACTCACTAATCCATTAGAAATGGCAAATGGAGGGCTTGAGAGATGTATGAGCAGTTAAAAGCATGTGTTACACAATCTTGGAGACCAGAGTTCAGATCCCATCACCCACATAGCAAGGCGAAAGTTCTGTGCATGCCTGTAACTCCAGCACCTAATGAGGAGGAGACAAGAGGATCAGGTTTGCTGGTTTCCAGCCTAGCTGATAAAATACAAGCCCCAGGTCAGGGAGAGACTCTACCCTTAGGGAATAGGTGGAGAGTGATAGAGGATGTGAGAGAGAGAGAGAGAGAGAACACACACACACACACATTCACATGCACGTGCATATATACTCACATACACAGACATAAATAAGCATTTTAAAAGTTTTTTTTAATGAAATGACAAATAGTGAAAACTACTTGCTGATGTTATTCCTAGATGGTCTACATCTTATAAATCACACACATTTCTATTTCTGACACTGTAGATCTCTACAGATGTGATCTCAAGGGATGGTGAGATGGCTCAGAAGGCAAGGTGATTGCTGCTAAGTCTGATGACCTGAGTACGACCCCTGGATCTCAAAGGTGGAAGAAGAGAACTGACTCTTGCAAGTTGTCCTCTGACATGTGTACCCCGACTCACACACATTCACTATACACACAATAATAACAATAAATAAAATCTAAAAAAGGTCATATCTCAGAACTCAAATATGATACTAGACAGGTGTGAAGAGCTATATAGAAGACTCTCTCTGGTGTGTGTGTGTGTGTGTGTGTGTGTGTGTGTGTGTGTGTGCATGTGTTTGGTGGAAAACAGCAGAGAAATTGAGAATGCTCTCTGCTAGGCTGTACATTTTCTCTCATGTACCCTACAGCAAACTCAGGTGAGAATTGGGCCCTGGGATGTGAATGGTAGGAAAGCCTTTCCTGTTTTACAACAGATGGAGGGAGGCAGTTGGAAGCCAGCCTCTCTGGTCAAAGTGTTGAGAATTAGTGTCCCATAGGACCCCTTCCTGTCCCCAGGAGAGCCACACCACAAGGATCATTAGGCAGGCAGTACAGCAAAGGCAACAGAAAATGAACACTAGCTGAGTATTGGCATGCAGAAGTGCCGTGGAATAATCCTCTTGTACATTGTAAAGGTTTGTCACTCAAATTGGTTTAATAATATGCTGATTGGCCAGTAGCCAAGCAGGAAGTCTAGGCAGGGTAACCAAACTAAGAATTCTGGGAAGAGGAAGGGTGGAGTTGGGAGTCACCAGCCAGATGCAGAGGAAGCAAGATGAGAATGTTGTACTGAGAAAAGGTGTCTAAACATAGATAAGAATTATGGGCTAATTTAAGCATAAGAGCTAGTTAGTAATAAGCCTGAGCTACTGGCTGAGCATATATAATTAATAGAAGCCTCTGTGTGATAATTTGGGGTATTTGAGAGCTGCTGGGTATTTGAGAGTTGCTGGTGGGACAGAAACTTCCGATTACACAGAAGCCTCAGAGGCAACCTAGGGAGTTATTTCAGAGTGTAGCCAGCCCAGGTCAGAACTGAGGCCACAGGTAATATCACCTAGCTGACATTACAGCCTGTCCAGTCAGTACTCTGTCTGGGGGCTCAAGTGGACAAATGAAGTGCAGAGTGCCATGCAGCAGCTGGGTAACCACAGATGAAAGGTGGAGAGAATTCTACAGGAGAAAATGGACTTGGGCAGAGGGTTCCCTATATGAGAACCCGCCTCCCCAGGCTGGGGCAGCAGGGAGTGGTGGAGAAAGGTAAGCTAAAGGTCACATGCCCTATTCAAAACAGCAGCTAAAGGGCTGCGGACATGGCTGAGTGGATTATGATTCCCGCCTGAGGACCTGAGTCAGAATCACTAGAGCTCAGAGGAAGCAGCTGCAACAGCACACATCTGCAATCCCAGTCCTCCTAAGGTGAGATGGGGGGTGGAGATGGAGACTCTGGAAGTGAGTAGACTAGCCATGTGGCATACACACTGACTAAATGAAGAAATCTTGTCTCTAAGACTGGCGGTGGTGGCGCACACCTTTAATCCCAGCACTCGGGAAGCAGAGCCAGGCGGATCTCTGTGAGTTCGAGGCCAGCCTGGTCTACAGAGTGAGATCCAGGACAGGCTCCAAAACTACACAGAGAAACTCTGTCTCAAAAAACCAAAATAAATAAATAAAT